>MJUU01045047.1:72320-100267 GCA_002080025.1 Modiolus philippinarum
GGTGGGGGATGGGCTGCATAGTGTTTCACAAACACATATTTGTTTTTTCATAAAGTCAGGCTTGTACAATAAAATAACCACCAATTGGGAATTATTGTACATGGAGAAATTAAAGACATAAAATGAGAAATGGGAATTGTAAGACTGTAGAAAACCAGTGTTTTAATTTGATTACTTGTAATATTTTTGTAGAACTGTAAGATCGTAACTGCAACTTTACACATTTGAGTAAGAAGTGAAAAATGTTTCGTTGTATCTGCCACTTCTGACCTTGTAACTTCAAAATGGAAGTTGGCGGGAAAATATTTTAGTGGAATAGTACATGCAGATACAACCTTTTCATCCAACTGTAGAAAAAGGTGTAGATGCAACCTTTAAATATTTTAGCTTTTAAAGAGGGTTTAACAGGAACGCAGAGTAAAATAATGATGGAAATTAGGAAGCAGAGTCAAAATATAATGAAAAAGTGAAAAAGGTCATAAGTGCCACTTACGACCTTATAATTCCATGGTAATAATTTATACATGTATGTTAATGATCCATTTAAATGTGTAGTAGCTGAGAACTCCTAAAGATTTTAGCAATAGAATAGTGTATGAAATTTCTGTTCTGTATCTCATGTTAACAGTGTTTCAGCCGAATCAAATTTACAGTTTTCCAAAGTGAGGCTCTGTGTTGAATATAAGTAAGATGGCATGTATTGTTCTGGAGAAAAATGTGGAATAAATTGTTTTACAATGATGGGGCCATTTTTTATTTGGAAGACTTATGGCAAACATGATAAACAAATTATTTGGCATATTGTTCATGTTTTCAAAGTAAATGTATCGTTCTTTCAAGTATCTTCAAAAGTGTAATAATTTCTTTATATTTATCTTATATATTGTTACATTTTTTTTATTCCTTAGACAAACAATTACAGCCATTCCTTGACCAGATAGACCAGATAGAAGAAAGTGTCAGTGCTCTAGAACAAGCTGCATACAAACTAGATAATTATTCTAAACGATTAGGTATGAAATATATATTTAAACGATTAGGTGTGCTATATATGTATAAATATGATTTTAAATGACAAGGTTAATAAACAGCTGCGCCAATTCGCATGATACGCCTGTTGTCACCCCTTCAAAACTTTAAGTGATTAAAGAATGTGGTTCTCAATTTAGAATACACCTATAACTGCCCAATTAAACATGATATCTCTTTAATAAATCAATCTGCAAAGTTTGAAGTGAGCTGATCAAACTATTAATCAGTTCAAGTGCATTATGTATAAAATTGCCTTGAATTTGAAAAATAAAGTCCCATAACTCTTGCAAGAAAATCAAAATTTCACGAAAAAGTATACAGATCATGAGACCATCATACCCAATATCTTTACAAAGTTTGAAGTGAATTGGTCAAAGAGTTGTCAAGTTTGAGCGCAACATGTAAAAAATTGCCTTAAAATTGACGAATAAAGTCCCATAACTCCTACAAGAAAAATCGAATTTTCACGAAAATGTATACAGATTGTGAGTCCATTATACCCAATACCTCTACAAAGTTTGAAGTGAATCGACTAAAGGGTTATCGAATTAGAGTGTGACATGTAAAAAATTGACGAATAAAGTCCCATAACTCCTACAAGAAAAATTTAATTTTCCCGAAAAAGTATACAGATTGTGAGGCCATCATACCCAATACCTCTGCAAAGTTTGAAGTGAATTGGCCAAATGGTTATCAAGTTAGAGCGTGACATATGAAACGGACGGACAGACAGATGGACGGACGGAGGGACGGACGGACGGACAATCGGACATTGGTATACCATAATACGTCTTTCATTAGACGGGCGTATAAAAAGGGAAAATCAGACCTTAAAAACTTTATCACCAATTTAAATTATTAAGGTAAAATACTGTAGAATAATTATATTTCACGTTCAAAATCATTTTAGTTAAAAATATATAAATGCCTGATAAAATTCTCAGTATAAATGCTTTAGTCTAAAAATTGCATTTTTAGTTCGCCTCAACGAAGTTGATGAGGACTATTGGAGTACCCCCGGCGTCAGTGTCCATGTCCGTGTCCGTGTCCGCATTTAAATCTTGGTAACTATTAATGGTAGGGTCATCAAACTTTGTGTACAAAAGCATCTTGGGCTATCTCACAGCCTCCAAGAAAATTAGGTCTCTTTGACATATATTTTCCGCTTGACTGGCTTTCATTTAATTTTAGGTCCGAGTTGATATCTCAGTAACTGTACATGGTAGGATCATCTTACCTTGCTTGTGCATGCATCTTTGGGGGTAGGTCAACATCCAGGCAAAATTATATTTTCCGCATGAGTGACTTACATTCAAGTTTACATCCTAGTTAAGGTCTAAGTGCCTGTACATGGTACAATCATCTAACTTTGCATGTGCATGCATCTTTGGCGGTAGGTCAGCATCCAGGCAAAATAAGGTTACTTTGACCTATATTTTCCACATGATCGACTTGCATTCAAGTTTACGTCCAAGTTCAGATCTATGTGACCGAGAGTCGTTGGTCTGTGACTGAGACTCCTCGGACGGTCAGTCACTCTATAACTAGGTCCCAAATGATCGGATATTTCAGGACCCAGTTACAGTACTTCTTGGGGAATACTAGCTCACATGATCCTTTTTGTCTCTTGCATATAAACACAAAGTTCTCAAATAATAACAATTTATTATGAGCACAAATAACTGAAAGTGTTCACATTTCACAAATATTCAAATATGACATTTATAATATAGAAACGGTACTAAAACATTGTATATAAAACGGTATGAGAAACTCTATTCACTGTGTATAAAACTGCAACCTAACTGTCCATAAAAACTGATTGTTTTTTCCAAAGTTACAATTAATCTTAATTCTAAAATCAATTTTCCTTAACAAAAGAACAATTTTCACAAAATCCAAAATCTGTTACTATTACATAATTAATACATGTTTATTTCTTGACATGTCTTTAAGCCAAAAAGATAAAGATATTATTATTTACAATAATCCCTATTTCCACCTTTGATGTTTAATACTCAATTATCTGACATTTAGTGTAAATATTAATGCAAACATTTAGTCATTAAAAAACCTAAAACAACTTTACTTTTTCACGAGAAAACCAAACATTGAAAATAAGACATGAATTGTATTTTTCTATATCAAAAATCCAAACATACAAAATATACTGGTTATACATAAGTAACTGTACATGGTACAATCATCTAACCTATGTGCATGCATCTTTGGCGGTAGGTCAGCATCCAGGCAAAATAAGGTCACTTTGACCTATATTTTCCGCATGATTGACTTACATTCAAGTTTCATCCGAGTTCAGATCTAAGTAACTGTACATGGTAGGATCATCTAACCTTGCATGTGCATGTATCTTTGGGGTATGTCAGCATCTTGGCAAAATTAGGTGACTTTGACCTATATTTTCCGCATGAGTGACTTACATTCAAGTTTTTGTCCGAGTTCAGATCTAAGTAACTGTACATGGTATGATCATCTAACCTTGCATGTGCATGCATCTTTGGGGGTAGGTCAGCATCCAGGCAAATTAGGTCACTTTGATCTATATTTTCCACATGATTGACTTCCATTCAAGTTTACGTCCGAGTTCAGATCTAAGTAACTGTACCTGGTAGGATCATCCTACCTTGCATGTGCATGCATCTTTGGGGGTAGGTCAGCATCCAGGCAAAATTAAATCACTTTTCCGTTTATATCCGAATTCAGGTCCTGGTTACTGTACATGGTCAGATCATCTAGCCTTTGTATACATGCATAAGGGATGGTAAATGAGCACACTGGCCAACTTGGGTTTCTGTGTCCATTTGCCATAATGAGGCCAACTTTGTAATTGTTGATTACCTATGTTTCTACCATTTTGACATGAATCATTCTAGATAAAGAGGAGCTGGTACCTTTTTGGGATGGAGGGATTGGATGTGTTTGAGCTTGTGAATTTCAAGATTTCTATAATTTAAGCTCAGGATTTCATGAAATACCGGTAAATCCATTGGGAATCTTTGTTTCATCAATTAAGTTTTATAGTTTGGGATGTATGGATTTAGAAAAAATAAAATCTTGATATCAGGATGAGACGTCTCTTTCCCCCCACCCCTCCTCTAGATAGTATTATGAATTTATAATAAGTGTTCAAGAATATTTTTAATCCAAATTTGAAAGTTCTTACAGGAATGTGAAAATTCACAATTCACAATTACAACAAATTGTTCCTTTTGTAATGATATTCAGTAGCAACGAGTATTCCAAACTTTTTTAACACTGCTTCAACTGTAGACTTGATATTAAGTATGTGAGTTGACCTTAATGATTTACAGTTTTACACAGAAATTTGTGATACATTGTTATTATTTAATTTTTGTGGGAGATTCTTAGATATTGGTGGGCAGTGCATTTATGTCTTACTGACATGTAAAGTTTTATCAAATCACAATGTCCTTTTGTGCATTTCTTNTTAACTTAGAAATTTTGTGAAACATGGCGGGGTATCATGTAATCCACCATTACTATTTTTTAACACTGCTTCAACTGTAGACTTGATATTAAGTATGTGGGTTGACCTTAATGATTTACAGTTTTACACAGAAATTTGTGATACATTGTTATTATTTAATTTTTGTGGGAGATTCTTAGATATTGGTGGGCAGTGCATTTATGTTATACTGACATGTAAAGTTTTATCAAATCACAATGTCCTTTTGTGCATTTCTTGAAAAAATTGATACATTTGGTAAATTTATCTAATTTTATTTTTTTTTTATATTTCAGAAGCAAGATTTAAAAGTTTGGAAAAGAGATGATGAACATTCCAGAGATTTTATTGTGACCAAAAATAACAAAAATTTTTTTACTTGAGATATTAATGTGCAATAGACTAAGTTGTATAATTCTGTATTTGTTGTAAACTTATTTCTTATATTTATTTTAAAATTATGTCTGAAATTTAGTGTTGAATTTTCAGTGCCTTATGACATTGTCTAACACAGAAACTGGAAACATAAACAAATCTCTAACAGTATTCTGTGATAACTGACTAACACATAAAAATGGCACCTTTGGTCTCAGCGACAGACCAAACTTGTCAGTGCCAAATTTAGTATGCAGGTGACGAACAAACATATAAACAGGTCACATTTTAGTATATCAGAAACAAATCAACACTTTATATGTCAGTGAAAGTCATATATAAGCAGGTCACATTTAGATTTTCAGTGACATACAAACCTATAGATGCGTCATTTTTAGTATGTCAGTCACATATTAATATCAAAAAGGCCACCTTAAGGGAGTAAGTGACATGCAATCAGATACATAGGTCATCACATATTAATTTGAATAAACCACCTTTATAATGTAAGTGATAAATAGAAATATACTGGTACACAGATAATTTTTTTTGCCTCAATGAAGTTGATCAGCACTGTTTGAATATCCCCGACGTCAGTGTCTACGTCTTAGTCCGTGTCTACTACCTTATCCACATTTGGTAGTACATCTCTATAACTATGTAGGTTAGGGTCATTAAACTTTGCATGCAGGTACATCTGAGATTTACTCACAACCTCCAAGAAAATTGCATTTGTCTGACCTATATTTTCTGCTTGATTGGCTTCCATTTAAATTTACATGCTAGTTCATGGTGGGATCATCTAATGCATGATTCTCTGATTTTATCTCAGCATCCAGGAAAAAAAATGGTCTCTTCAACCTACCTCTGATCTGCTTGTCTGTTTACATTCATGTTTTGACAAGTTCAGATCTCAGTCATTATACATGGTAGAATCATCAAAGCTTGCATATATTTTACAAAAGGATATGGAGTAAATGAACATGAGACCATAACACAAAAGTTAACTCAAACTGCAATAAATTTAATTAGTGTATGGTCATTTCGGAAATTAACTCCTCATCAGCAGCATGTATCTCTGATGGTACCTCAGTATTCAGTCAAATTTGGTCACTTTGACCTGTTTTCCACTTGACTGACTTACATTCAAGTATTTTGGAGAAGTTCAGATCTCAGTCCCTGTATACGGAAGGATGATCAAACATATTATGCATCTCTGATGGTATGTCAGCATCTAGGCAACATTTGGAGACTTTGACCTACTTTGTCCACTTGATTAACTTGCATTCAAATTTACAAATAATTTCATATCTCATCCACTTTACATGGTATGATCATCTTACCTTGTTAGAGCATGCATCTCTGATGATACATCAGCACCAAGGCAAAATTGGGTCACTTTGACTGAATTTTCTGCTTAATCAACTTACATTCAATTTTTAAGAAAACTTAGATTTCAGTCACTGTACATGGTATGACCACCAAACCTTTCATATTTATGCGAATGTGTCAGCATCCAGGCAAAATTGGGTCACTTGACCTACGTTTGCTACTTGATCAACTTCCATTCAAGTTTTAAGACAAATTCAGATTTCAGTCACTGTACATAGTAGAATCATCCAACCTGCATATATATGCATCTCTGTTTATACATCAGCATTCAGGCAAAATTAGTTCACTTTTACCTATATTTTCTGCTTGATCGACTTTCATTCAAATTTACATTTAAGGTCATATCTTGTCATTGTACATTGTTGGATTTTCAAACCTTACATATGTATGAATCTTTGATGGTACATCAGCATCCTGGCAAAATTTGGTCACTTTGATTTACATTTTCTGCTTGGCCGACTTGCATTCAAATTTACATCTCGGTCACTATACATGGCAGGATTATCTAACCTCCTTAGCATGGATCTCAGATGGTAGGTCAGCAAAATTTGGTCCCCTTCATATTTTTCACTTGATCAATTTATAAAAGAAGAGTTTAGCTCTCTGTCACAATAATTGCAGGATCATTGTGTCGCCTGCGTTCACGCAGTGGCGACATATAGGGATCAGTATCTGTCGTCTTGCCTCGTCGTCAGCGTCGTCTGCGTCACAAAAAATTCTTTCACCTTTTTCTCAGGAACTACGTATCCAAGCTTTCTGCAATTTGGCATGGAGTATCAGTATGGGGACCTGTATTGCGTAAAAGAGTTTGGGATCTCTCGCATGCCCACTTCCTGTTTGACGGAACTTAGAATATTTTTGCGTCTTGAAAATTTTTATCACGTTTTTCTCAGGAACCACAAATCCCAGCCTTCTACAATTCAGTATGGGGACCTATATCGTGTAATGAAGTTTGGGATCTCTTGCATGCACACTTCCTGTTTGACAGAACTCACAAAAGATTTCTGTCACATTTTAGTGAGGAACCTCATATCCCAGCCTTCTGTAATTTAGCATGGAGTATCAGTATGTGTCCCAATACCGTGTCATAGAGTATATGGGACTTCCTGTTTGACCGAACTTAGAATATTTTTTGTGTCTTGAAAATTATTATTATGTTTTTCTCAAGAACCACAGATCCCAGCCTTCTGCAATTCAGTGACAATGTGATGCGAACCTTGTAATCTTTGATTACTTATTTTTTGGTATGTCAGTAACATGTAAACAAGTTGTCCTAGGTATTTCAGTTACAAATAAATATAAAAAAGGCTATCTTCACTATGTCAATGATGAACAAACATAAACAAGTCACTCTATGAATGTCAGTCACATTTCTAACAAGCCACTCTCAATATGTGTGCATCCTGCTTTCAGTTTTTTTTTTTACCATTTCAGTATAGTTTAGTCGAATTTACTTAAATAGTTTCAGAGCAGATGATGAGAATGAAGTTTTTCACATAGGGTCCAATGTTAAAACTAAGATCCCCGCTGGAGGCCATATTTTTTATTATTTTTTATTATACATCATTCTGGTAAAGTTTGGATGAATTTACCTCAGTGGTTTCTAAGGAGAAGATAAGGGCCAATGTTAAACTATGTTCTGTGCTGGTGGCCATGTTTTTTGTCGAATCGGAGTTTAGTTAAATTTGCTTCAAAAGTCTCAGAGCAGATGTTGAAAATGATGTTTTTTCCATAAGGTCCAATGTTAAAACTAAGATTGCACTGGCGGCCATGTTTTTCATTGGATCAGAACGAAATGTGCAATCTTTGGGTGGATCTACCATACATCATTCCTGTAAAGTTTGGTTGAATTTGCTTCAGTGGTTTCAGTGGAGAAGATGAAAATGTGAACAGTTATTGCCGGATGGACGCTGGATGCTAAGTGATAGCAATAGCTGACACTGACCCTATGGATCAGGTGAGCTAAAAATTTGGACCAAAAATGGTTTCAGAGGCATAAAAAAATTAAGAATTGTTTCTTGATTATATTTAAACTTTCAAAGATGAAACTTTTACTGGAAAGGAAGATTTTGAGGTCAGTAGGTAAGTTTATCAAGGTCATATGTTCTTAAAGAAATTTGTCCAGCATATTTATAGACCTTTTTATTCACAAATTCATGGGTGCCGCCATTGCCGACTTCCGAATGCACTTGTTACCGGAAGGGTGTAAGGTTCAACCGATCAATCGGTATAAGGTTTATTGAAACAGGTGTCGTGCTTCAACCATTAATTAATCCAATAACACCTGTTGATAAAGTAATTTAAACTTATCTAAGTGATAAAACCGTTATTATGACATTAAAGAAACAGCCAAATATATATTAATTTTTAATCAAGCAGAGAAGTTCGATATTTTATAAGTTGATTAAGAAAACTGAACTTTGTTTCAAAGGAAAAGAAATCAAATTCACAAGTAATTTAGATTAATAAATTAATCATTTATATTTCAGAAAAAAATATTTGAAGTATTCTTGATAGATTTTCCAAAGGTTTGGAAAATAACTGCGATATTAATATTTTTATAAAGGATTTTAATGTACATATACAAGCTCTAAAAAATTTGCACGGATTGTAGAAATTTTTATTCAGCTAACCAGAATAATAAAAAACATGATAATAAATTTATGTTGAATGCTTTTGAAATATCTGCTTTCTGAAACATTTTGTTGGAGTTTATAAATTAAAAAAAAAATAAAAACAAAGAAGTACTTAATTCAAATAGTCTCTGGTAAAATTCTTTTTAGTAGGGAAAAGCAGCAAATCTGCGAAACAACGACATAAAATATAAAATTGAACTGCATTTTTTTTTTTATTTAAATAATGCACGGTGATGCCATTCTGCAAGCATAAAACTAAAAAATAGTTAGATGAAACAAAATAATTTCACACCTAAAAACATGCAAATCGAAAAAAAAAAATAAAGATTAAAATGCACAATCACGGATAGAGTTCAACTTCCCGAAATTCAAATAAATGAAATACATTTGTAATATATCGCAGCTATTTATTCCTTTATTTTATAACTCGTTTTTCTTTAATTTCTTTTGAGATGGGGTTCAAACTATATTTTAGGGATAAATTGGTTTATAGTGCAATGAAAATATTGAGAATTTACCAAATTTTGATATTGGCCTGAGTTACCTTCCTCCCACCAAGAAGAGATAGCCATAATTTTTGTGCTAGAAAGCAAAGTGGTTTTATGTGATGCCGATCGCGAGATTGTACTTTGTTCTATTTCTGAGAAAAAAAATATGTGTAGAAATAAATTTTTGCAAAATTTAATTTCAAAACACGTGGTAAATAAAAATTTTATTTTAAAATCCATCACCTTCATTTCTTTGTGAAAGCAATCTAAGGGTCATGAGATTAATTAAACTGGTTTAAACAATTACACTGATCTGTATATTAAGGACATGTGTCATGCCCCAAGGTGTAATAATCTACCTGGACAAAACTGTTTATTGTCACCTGGATGGAAGCAGGAATTGCTGAATTGTTTAATATTCTACAATACACAAAACATTTCTGGTAAAAAAAATTACCCTGATTTTCATATTAACTGCATTTTACAATTTATTAGTTTGATTTTAACAGATATATTCTTTCAGGGCGGATACCTGTTTAAAATAAAAATGTTAAATTCTTTTTTTTTAAATTAATTTAATCACGACAAATGACCATACGTTGCCACGAAAAACCAAGTCTACACCCTCTTAATGGCGAGCAACCATGCGGCACCTGGCGGTCAAGTTCGATAACTCTGTAATCACCAATTTCTGAAAGCGTCTATACATATGAATGAAACTAACATCAATGGGAGCATCAAAGATAAGGAAAATGTCTACTTCGAGTAAAAAGGTCCAATTTCATGGTCACATGTATTTAAGAAATAGAAAATGATTTTTAGATAATATTTTTGGTATGCTTTTTGAATTAAACTTACAGAAAGCTTCCAAAATAATAATAAAATTATAAACAAAGGATAACAGTAAACACCTACAATGGCCGAAAACTACAATAACAAACTACAAAGCCCCCTCCCCCTCTAGATGCAACACTAGCTGTCGCCAAATGGCAGCCAAATTTACCCCCTGCTCATTGAACCCTGAATCGAAATGATAAATGCAAATTTAAGTTTGTGTGGACACAATACAGGTGTGGATACAGTTCAAGTGTGGACACAATACAACTATGGACACAATGATATAATCTTCAAGAAAGAACTTTTCACAAGGGTTCCCATGAAAATAGTCTGTCAAAATCAGACAAATATAAAATTCCCTTTTTTAACCCATTTGACATTTTACACAAAAATCATAAGCATTAGAAAAATTTCCTTATAACACTTTGAAACCAACTTTTCAAGAGGATTACAATGAAAAAAGTTTGTCTCTCCAACAGTTTGATTTCACAATATATATGCTTTGAATTATTTTTTTGAAAAAAAAAAAAGATCATTGCAGAGGGAATCAATGAAAGTCACAGTCAAATTCCCCCCTCCTGGTTTCATACAATGATTAAATTCCTTCATGCACATCTCCATATAGTGATCTTCCTTTGTCTGAAGTTTCATCAAAATCCTTCAAGTGGTTTAAGAGGAGTTGTGCTTACGAGGTACTGTAACCCATACACAGGGAATAAATGAAAAGTCAAAGTCAAATTATCTCCCCTTCCTGGTTTCCGACAATAATTATATTACTTCACGCATATCTACATATAATGTTCTTCCTTTGTGTAATGTTTCATCAAAATCCTTCAAATGGTTTAAGAGCAGTTGTGCTTACAATGTTACCCGTACATAGGGAATCAAGGAAAAGTCAAAGTCGAATTATCTCCCCTTCCTGGTTTAGGACAATTATACCTCCATATAGTGTCCTTCCTTTGTGTGAAGTTTCATCAAAATCCTTTGAGTGGTTTAAGAGGATTTGCACTTATGAGAAGTGTGGACAGACAGACAGGGCGATTCCTATATACCCCCAAAACTTTGCGGGGGTATAATAATGTAATCAGGGACTTATCTGTTATATGCATGAGCTAATTTCTGAACAAGTTTACAACTTAAATACACCAGTTACAGAGATAATTGTCTAATTACCTGTATTTGTATTTCGAGTTAAAATTAATTCCATCTTTTATGCAGTCACTCCATCGTAAATGCCAGGACTAAAACAGAGTCTTGTAAGATGTTTTGTTTGGTTCTGTCTAAAATTTTTTGTATCTTGTGTTTTTTTTTTTCAGGGCAATAAAATATAACGACAATTTTTCACTCAGTATACGTTTAATGGTACTTTCAAATCTATTCCTAACACATGAAGATACCAAACAGGAAAGGACTGTATACATAGCTAGAATGGAGTATGTCATGATGTGTATTATCTTTTTGGTTTTTAGATGGTTGTCCTGCAACCCTCAAGGTCATTTATTTGTATAGGACTGATTTTTTTCTTTCTTTGTTTTATATTTTTTAACATAGACCACTTTCATGTTTATTTCTTATCCCGACTTTGGCTCCGTTTTTATAATGTTTATCACAAAGGGAAGTAACCTACTGACCCGACAGTCAGGTTTACGGTTCCATTGTAATAAGGGACAGCAGTAGATTTTGAATACATGGGTATCCATCACTGGACTAGGGGTAATATCTCGATTGTCTTTGAATAAATTATTTCAAGCTATTCGGGTACATACCACAGTGAAAATCGTAACCGTTGCCAGAGAAAACATTTACTGACCGTCCTTTCCCTAATGAGACCGAAAACCAGAATGACGGGTGTTAGCGAGTGACGTCCCTTTGAAAAACGTGCTAAATTAGCAGTCATCCCGTAAATATGAAATTCGTCTATTTCACAAACATAATAGGTTTGATTTTCTATCAATGAGATTTGCTTGTATTAACATTTGTTCCCAATTACAATTCATGCAAATATTGGTATTCATGAGTTACCTCCCATGAAACAATCTGATATTGCATAGTTTACATGGGGTAAAACTTGAAGTTCAGGTCATAATTAACAAATTTCTACTTCATCATCAAATGCACATTTTGTATGAATAGTGAAAAATTTCGATATTATGGGCATGTTAGTAATGTTCATATGTTATAATGATAAGCAACAAAAAAACAACAACTACAATATATTAACAGTGTAACTAAACAATTTGTTCTAAAACAGCCATTGTGTACAGTGGAATCTATATAAACCAAACCATTCACACATTTAAACCAGTCTCCACTGATTCATTGTATACAGGGGATAAACACAGACCAAACCATTCACACTTAGGCCAGTCTTGACTAGCTCATGTCATTATGTACAGTGGAATCTATATAAACCAAACTATTAAATATTTGAACCAGTCTTGACTGTCAGACTCCCTATAGAATTGTGTGGAGTAGAATTTGTATGAACAAAGCCATGAACTAGTCTTTACTGGCTCCTCAAGACAGTATGTTAAATAATCTATGTAAACCATTCATTCTTTTGACCCAGTTTCTCTATGTCATTATTGAAAGTGAAATTTGTATAAAATATTAACACTTTTGAACTAGTCTTGACTGGTTCTTGACAATGAAGACAAAAATATACTTATGTTTGTGCAAATTAAAACAAATTCTTTAAACTGGTTCAGCGCTTCTGTTTCAGGAAATCCACTACTTCATGGATCTTCATTTGAGCCAACAGAAAGGCCACAAATTATTAAATATTGTAGTTCAATATATTTTCCTTGAAAAAAAAACATTGACTCTAAATTTTAATCAGCAAGGGGAATTCGTCATGAATTATTACATCTAATTTCATACCAACAACTACTTTTATGGATAAAGGCCTACAAATTAATTGTATTTGGTTTGGTTTAATTAGGTTACACTGTATTATGGATTTATCATAATGTATCATGTGTGTTCCCAATATAAATACAACACAATGAAAATAAAAACAAAACTTGGTGAAATGTTCTTCTAATAAAAAAAACCAAAGATACAGGTTTCATTACATTGAACTGAACATGTTTTTTTGATAGAATGCATTGACATTGTTGAAATGAAAAATATGAATTTGCTGAAAATCATTTGACAATGAAACCTTACGGGATTCTTGAAAGAAAAGACGAAGTTGGACACATGTTCTTTTTATCACAGTAAAAAGGATAATATAAAGAATAAACAGCTATATATTAATTGATTATAACTGCAAATACATAATCACAAGCCTTCAACTAATAAAATTTGTAAAATTTTAATAACAAGCAATAAAGACAACATATACAATTTTATATATTGGATAAACAAACAACCCTTACTTATAATTGATAGCTAAAGGTTTGCAACATTTCTCTTTTACTACATTTTTATCTTTTTTGCGAGTGTTTTATCAGTAAGCATACACTATTCTAAAAGAAAATTTTGTTATGTAAAATCCTGAGAAATTATTATATATACAATTGCTCCAAAACATAAATCTTTGCGTTTTTAACCAAAAATAAAAAAAATTCAACACACTGAATAAGGAAGGAATTCAAAGATTAATGTATTTGTGTCTAATATTCTGAATTGTTAGATGTCAATTTTATTATTTTCTTGACAAATGTCACATAAAATTGGATAAATCTATCAAAACATATTAGCATAGCTAAACTCTATAAAATACCAAAAAAGCTATATCATTTATACTCCATTAATTAAGGAGGAAATTGTCATAAATATTCAAAAACTAAAGATCATCTAAAAAGAGTTAACAGCTACAATATTAGTTTACAACATGTTAGATGATTTGGATAATGAAAAATCTAATTACCAGAATATTTATTATACAAAAATTATGCTTTTTTGTTTACAATATAACATTCTAATAACTTATATAATTAAAAAAATGGGGTCCAAATTCTGATTTTATTATGAATGAATAACAAACAAAAAAAATAAATCTTGACATGGTACGAGATCTAAATTTTGGTATGAATGAAATAGTGAATGTGGTCCTCTCCATGGTACATTCATTTCTTTGTATAAAGCAATGAGTATATTTTATGAAATTCATTTCAATTTAGATCTTGGTACCCTTATATTTAATATACAACCGCATCTGTATTTAATCTGTTAAAATTAAATATGTTGTGCATAATTTATGAACTCTGAACTTTAACCTGGAAATCTAAGGTTACACAACTCTTGTAAAACATTCACAGTAACAATCATCAAAATTAACATGTCTCCCATCAAAAACAACATTCAAAAACATTTCTATAACATCTATTACACATATGTGTCCTTGAATGACCTTCCAATACATTATGTATCCAATTTGGCCAGTTCACTGGTATAAATTCCAACACTTTCTGTATCAAACAAAACAAAATATACTTGTTTAATAGAGCTGCCCATAACTGTAACAAAATAGTTGTTGATTGCCCGAAGGATGATTTGTGCTGCTGTTTGCTTCGGAAATCCAGCACTGAAAGTAGAAAAAGACAAATATTACAACCAGAGGAAAACTTCTTACTGCATTAAACAGTATGGATATCTCTTGCTCCCTGTGTCTTGTAAATGTCAATGATCTTAGGTAAATACACATCTATGAACAGTACTTACTTTACGTAACTTATATAATACTGCCCATAAAATTTGAAAATTTTGTTTGACTTGCATAGTTTTTCTGTATTTAAGTATTATCTGTTTATTTTTATTGTTGAAGAATTATTGCTATTTTGTCTTTCTTTCTGGAACAGTAAATTATTCTAGCAAAGCTCTGTCTTGAGTTTAGAGTTTACATGACTTATTTGGCACTGTAGACATCTGGACTTCTTCCTGTTCTCCAAATACATGTGTATAATGAAACTACCATTAATTTTGAAGAGACATAAATATTTAATTTGGTCATAAAAAGTACCAGAACTGGTATTTATCAATTTAATTCTGAAACTCGGACATTTGTACAAGATAACTTTGATGGCTCAAACTGCATTAAACACCGTGTATGTGTTGAACTCTTATTTTTGTCAGTTTGTTCAAGTTAATACATAGTCGATATCTGGAACACCACTTTTGATCAAACTACAATAACTTGAACATCGTGTATATGTGGAACTCTTATTGTTGTCAATTTGTTCAAGTTAATAATACATAGTCGATATCTGGAACACCCCTTTTGATCAAACTACAATAACTCAAACATTGGTATGTGTTGAACTCTTATTGTTGTCAATTTGTTCAAGTTAATGCATAGTCGATATCTGGAACACCCCTTTTGATCAAACTGTGATAACTCAAACATCGTGTATGTGTGGAACTCTTATTGTTTTTATATGTCCCTTGGATGTTTCAGCCATTGAAGGTCATCTGAATTTCTAAGTCAGCTAAATTTCTTTTGTGAATTAAATTACAGTCTTATGTGATCATCCAAGGGAACCTCAAAATAGGGTCATCTCTTAATACAGGTTCAATATACAAAGAAAGCACTGTGAAGGGATATTAAAACAAGAGTCATATAAGACAGGTTTTTGCTTAATAGAGGTGGTCAATAAGACAGGTCTGACTGCACTTTTTTTGACAAATTAAAAATCTTTTTTAATTGGGATTTAGTCCAGGGGGGGGGTACTCTCAAATTTTACCCATACATAGACTCATCCCAGAGAAAAAATTATACCCCAAAAAAATACCAAATTTGGAAGTATACCCAAAAAAATACCCATTACAATAATACACCCCAAAAAAATACCCTCCAAAATTTTAAACCCCCAAAAAATACCAAAGAATTTTTATGTTCTGTCATTTGTTTTTTATTGACCAAACCTTCATTGGTCAGCCTGTGCAATGCTATGTAAGACAAATACAACCATTTTTACTAAGCTGACTAAGCACTATAAATAAGTGAAGAGTCCATCAAACAATAGGGATACATCAAAGTTTGGTGCTATATTGTATACAAAAAAGCCATATATTTTTTTGCATGTTGTCAATCTTTTTCATATACCCCATAAAAATACCAACAAAATATGAAACACCCAAAAAAATACCACCATATTATTGTAACCCCCCAAAAAATACTAACATTTTTTTGCACCCCCCAAAAATAGCAAAATCTAAAATTTTAACCCCAAAAAAATAGTCCAAGCCTATGTACAGNCCCCCCCCCCCCCCCTGGGGATTTAGTCTAATATATAATAGTACGTTTTCTCCTAACCTCTACATTTTTTTTTTCACAAACCAAAATTTATGTATAATATTCAAAATGCATTTAAACTTTGATATAAGAAAAGTGAAACAAGCAAATTAAGAGACTTATACATGTACTTAAGCAAGGAACAAGTATTGTTACTAGACCACAGCAGATTTAAATCAAATTAAATATCATGTCAAAACATCTATTCAGGTCAAGCAGCAAGGTTTGACTTCTCACCTAATGGTATCTAATCTGTTATATCTATCCACAGATAAGAATAAATATAGATTACACCACAAGATCCTGTTTATTACCATATTTTATCCACTAGAAATAGTTAAATTCTAAAATTTTAATTGTGAGGCTTGCCAAGCATTTAAAAATCTTTAAATTTAACTATCGAGAGTGGATAAAACATGACAATAATCAGGATAAAGTGGTGTAATCTTTTCCTCTAATGATAAGCACAGAGAATTTATTCCAAATAGATTTGGTGGGAAATAGCAAGGGGCTTTATTCAACATACATGTGCATTGAATATGAAATTTATCTAAAAGGTCAGAACCAGTTTAAATTTGACATATTATTAGAGAACTAGTTTTCACAGTTTTGTTTATTTCTGTAATTTACACTGTGGCATAAAAATGTTGGTTCTGTAAAAAATATCATGTCAAAATTTTTTTACATATATGCAAAACATTTATTCGAAGCTCTTACCATTTCCGAACTATTAGGGACCAGTTGTAGTAGTTTACTTAAGATATACCGGTATATCTTTTTGTTTTAATAGTCATCACAGTTGAAATGTACTGGTGTTCAATATAATGCAGTTGTAACATGACATGCCTCCCGTAGCTTGTATTTACAAAATTTATTCTTAATATATATGTAATTATTAATTCAAAATCTTTTAATTGCTTTTGAATTATATACATGTATATAAATAATTGATTAGGTAAAGCCTTTATTTGGATAATTAATTATTAATGCAAAGTGATATTTCTTTTCTTCATTATCAATTAAATACTGTTCTTTGACTTTAAGTAGAGCTTCTTAAGGTGAGCAAAAAGATACATGTAATTTTTTTGTAGTCTCCCTTAATATGCTCTTACCGTCCACTGCCTACTGAGGGAAATGCAATACTTTTCAAATTCTTTTCGTCTGCTAATTTAAAAGCATTTTGTATAGTCTTTTCTAACATCTGCTGTGCATTGTCGGTTTTCCAGGTCGGTCCATGACAATGTATAACAAACTTGGCTGGGAAATTATGACCAGGACATATTGCAGCTAGCAAAGAGAAAAGTAACAGCCATTAAGCCCCTGATACCTTGTATATAATAAATATATAGTGTATTTATGTTTTTCCATAGATACCAATTTCCATTATAAGCAGGTGAAAATATTTTTTCATAATTTTTTTTAAAGTTTTGAATTCATTCTGCATACTATCTATACATGCTTTTTGGTACCCTTTAGCCAGTGCTAGAAATTAAAAATTTGCCATGGTTGCCCGGAAATTTTTTTCTGGACAACCAGCTGACCAAACGTGGTTGCCCGGATTTATATAAAGTTGCCCGAACAATTATGATGAGAAAAAAAATTTGGGGCTGTTGGGGGCAATTGTAATGTTCTACATTGAAGTCCTGCCTAGATACACACAGTACATGTCATTTTCTAGATACGATAACGTAACCCTCAGTTCACTACGTTCATGCGTTCAAGTGAGGGTTGCGACTCGGTCCAATTACCCGTAATGTCAGCAAAATTATGGTTTTATTATGAGCTTACCAGACCCTTGATTGTAATAAATCCTAAATTCACACTTTTCTTCCATTTTCAATATAAAATATGCATATTTTTTTCATATTACAAGTGTTTTACATCACATTGAAAATCTGAAGCGAAGGTTTCGAAAAGTAAATCACCGTTTTGACAGAGACTAAATGAATAAAATCATAAAATGCTGCCACGGATTTTGCAAATCAATGTCGGTTACCGACCGGAATTTAACATTGATATACTAGTAATCCTGAGATGTCCGAAATTGGTTTTAAAATCCTACATCCGATCATATTCTTCAAGATAAATTTCAAAATGGCCGAAACTTGGGAGAACAATTTTGAAATCGCATTTCGAAAAAGAACGTTTTGAGCCACTTCAGGAGATATTTGCACAGAAATATAAGATTCATAAGCAGTATAAATTGATAATGTATCAGTAGGTATTTCGCATGCAAATTGAAATTTATTTTGGTCCATTACGACCAATGGAACCGTTATCGTATCTAGCTCTTAGAGAAAATCGTATACGGAGAAGACATGATATTACTCAGGTCAGTCATTTGCGCAAGCGTTAGTAAGATCTTCTATGCGAAGGAGAAAAAAAATTGACAATCAGAAACGAAAACAATCCACGGTGACTTTATTAAAAATAGCTGGTTGCCCGAGATTTTTTTTACCGGACAACTAAACTGATATAATTAACAAAATTACGTTGCCTGAAGTGACTTTTGGTCGTCTGTGACGACCGGACGACCGGTAATTTCGAGCACTGTTTAGCGGAATTTTGCATGATAGTGTGTTAATAAATGAATGTACCACCAGCTTTTGTCTTTAATGTCATTTCCTGAATATGAAAAAGGCCTTTTCAGTACTCAATGATATATCTGAATGGACAAATATTCCATTAAACAGCATTGCTCAAATCACCTTGGCAACAAAATGGAAATTGGTATTTTATGATAAATACAGAATGCACATATCTAACATGATGCTTGTACATGAATGTCAATGTACATGTACCAGGTAATTTGCAAGAAGGTATTAACATTGACAAACATGTAGAAAACAACAGTAATAATTGTCAAACATAAGTATGTTATATTTTTGCACATTTTTTTTTGAAAATTTTGTAACATATGTTATCTATACTATGAAATTAACATAAATGTCACCTTTTTTAATTAGGTCAGCTGTAACATACATTTCAAGAAAATTAAAGAATCTGCGACATACTTGGTGTAACAATTTTAACTGTTGTTTTATAATCATTAAAATATCACTTACTTTCCACTACTAATGGAAGGAATTGCAATAGACTTGATATTTTTTTCATCTGCTAAAGTTAAAACATTCTTGGTCGCCTTCTCTAACAATTGCTGTGAATTTGATGAGCCCCATGTTGGACTATTAACATGTACGACAAATTTAGCTGGGAAATTATGTCCCGGACATATGGCAGCTGAAATAATGTAACTAACACAGTTATTTCCCCTTCATCCAAAATTCTATATCACTAACATTTGTTTCCATAACCTATATTATACATGTATACCTATTCTATTGCACAGTTATTTGTTTTTACTTATACATGTAGCATGTTTACTAAATGAAGAACAACTATTTCATTCCTACTAATAAAATAATTATGAGATAAGAAAAAGTAAAATCAACAGTGTTTTCCATTCGCCATTTAAGCTGGCTTTGCCGACTACGTTCTTTTGCAGGCCGACTACCTTTGCTTTCGTCAAAGTGGTCGGTAAAAACTGAAATTGTTCAGTTCCGCACCGAAGTAGTTCCGTCGTTGTTTTCATTAGACAAAATGGCAGATCTGAACAACAAGGACAGAATCGATGTTTTCTTTCGTACAGAACGAAAAGGGAAGATACCGGACGAAATTATTCAAAGCAAAGAGAACGAACCTTTGGAGAAATTGTCTAAATGGGGACCACCATTCAATTTGAATATAATGACATGAGAAAACCATCAAAACAGTGAGTACGAAAACGACAGGGATGATAAACATGCAAATACGACAGGATTTCAAACCATATAATAATAACAAACGATTCACATTTTAGTTCCGTATGCCATATATGTACAGAAAGCGGTCATGGATAGCAAGCAGAAGTGTGTTATACTCATTAAAAAGTAAAACCCCAAAATAAAACATGAATGGATTTAAAACTTTACTGTCCAATCTGAATAACAACAAAACAAAAATTCATTATTTTTAATTTACTTAAATATGTATCAAGTAATCAGATTTACAGTTTTTTATATACATTACCAAAATACAGCACACGAATACTGCAAACATACAAAGCTGGCTATGACAGCCGGCTATTTTGAATTTCAAAAACAACCACCTTTCGTTTGGCAAAAAAGGAAAACACTGAATCATCAATAGGTTTTCTGAAAATGTCCCCCAAAAAAGAACCTATATGTTATGCTCAAAAACTGAAAATGAAATTTTGGCTTAACCTGTGTTTCTGCTAAAACAATTTTTAAACTTATGAATAAAATTAATATGGAGAAGATACAATGGCCCAAAATTACAATCACATGCCACAATCTACCAGGCACAATAAAAAAGAGGAACTTGAGATAGCCGCGCTTGGTACAGACACTAGCAAAAGATAGCGGTAGGGTTTAGCCGGTATATGATCACCCAAACTCAAGCACTATTACTGCTAAATTCAATGTATTTCCTTTCAAAATGACTGAAACATAGGTATCAACGATTACAAAGTTCGTCTCGCTATGGCACATTGTCAGAGTAACCTAATTTTGCCTGGATGCTGACCTACCATCAGAGATGCATGTATATGCAAGTTTACATGTTCCTAACATATGTATAGTGACCGAGATCTAAACTCTTCAGTAAGTTTGTATGTATCAAGCAGAAAATATAGGTCAATGTGACCTAATTTTGCCTGGATGCTGACCTACCATCACAGATGCATGCATATGCAATGTAACATGATCCTACCATGTATAGTGAATCAGAAATGTACTCGATGTAAACTTGAATGTAAGTCATTCAAGCAGAAAATATAGGTCAAAGTGACCTAATATTGCCTGGATGCTGACTTACCATCAGAGTTTCATGCATATGCAAGGTTACATGATCCTACCATGTATAGTGACTGAGATCTGAACTCGGATGTTAACTTGAATGTAAGTCGTTCAAGTGGAAAATATAGGTCAAAGTGACCTTATTTTGCCTGGATGCTGACCTGACCTGCCATCATAGATGCATGCATATGCAAGGTTATTTGATCCTACCATATATAGTGACTGAGATCTGAACTTGGAAGGAAAACTTGAATGTAAGTCATTCATGCGAAAAATATAGGTCAAAGGGACATAATTTTCTAGGAGGCTGTGATTCAACCCAAGATGCACCTGCATGTAAAGTTTGATGACCCTACCATGCATAGTTGCTGAGATATACACCCAAATGTGGACACGGACGTAGATGCGGACACCGGGGTTACTCCAAAAGTTCCCCTCAACTTCGTTGAGGCGAACTAAAAACTAATAAAAATAAAGGGCTACGCCCAGCATAGCATGATACGACCGCAGCATGTCAACCACTGAAATTTAAACAAGTGTAAACTAAAATTAATGTGGACAGTAAAATCCCTTATTTCTAGGATATTGTAAGAGCTAAGAAATTCTGTTGACTACCATCAAGAGAAATCCAAAGAAAAAAACTCAGGTTGAAATCCAATGAAAAATAAAGATTTCACATTTGCAATTTGGCCCCTTTGACCCATTATAGCTTGGAAACCAAACAGCAATGCAAAATATACTGCCATATCACTGAAAGCTTAAAATGAGAACAATCCAAAGATAAAAATCCCATCAAAATCTAATGAAAAATAAAGACTTCACATATTTCTAATGATTGCAATTTTGACCTCTTTGACCCCTTATAGCTCAGAAACGGTAAGAGCTACATCAAATCTGTTGACATACTGCTGAAAGCTTACATTGAGAGGAATCCAAAGAAAAAAATCCCATCAAAATCTGATGTAAAATAAAGATTTAACATATTTCTAAAAATTGCAAATTTTTGCCCTTTTGGCCCCTAATAGCTCGGAAACGGTAAGAGCTACGCCAAATCTGTCAACATACTACTTAAAGCCTACAATGAGAGGTATCTAAAGAAACAAATCCCATTGAAATTGGATGAAAAATAAAAATTTAAGGTAATCCGCATGTTTTCAATTTTTGCCCCGTTGGGCCCCTCATAGCTTGGAAAAGGAACAAGTTATCAAAAATCTAATGATGAAGTGCTATGTTAATTTTTCATATGGAATCCACTGCAAAAAACTGCATCAAAATCGGACTAAAAATAAAAAAAATTAAATTTGTGAAAATGGCCCCTTTTGGGCCCAATTATCTTGTGAACGATACATGCCACATGAAATCCGTTGGCAAACTACTGATTGAAAATTTCCTCAGGAAGACACTGAAAGAAACCCCATCAAAATCGAATAAATAATAAAAATTCTACAGTCAAATATGTCAAAACATCAAATTTAACCCTTTTTGGCCCCTTTTTTCCAAACGGGTGGGGCCACAATGACCAAAACTAAGCCAAGCCTTCCTTTTGTGCCAAGGAACATTGTGTTAAAATTTCATAAGGATTGGTCATCTGAAACCAAAAACAAAAGTGTCTACAGACAACGACGCCGACGACAGCACCATACCATTATACGACCGCAAAAATTTTTGCGGTCGTATAAAAAATATAAAGTTTGCCTACTTAGTTTCTCAACTTTTACAGCATGTTAGTGGAAACACATCATATATTTTTCTATTGTCCTAATTTTAATCTACAAGGTAAAAATGCAACTAGATTTAAAGTTCTCGCCTATATACGAGTCTAGGATGATGTTTATTTCGCTGAACTTTATTACTCTTTATTCAGGGGCCGACTCCGACCAGCAGTTGGGTGTGGGGTTTTCTCACCGTTCATTGAAGATCTTATGGTGGCTTTGAGTTGTTATTACTCCCCTTTGGGTCGTTGCCTCTTTGACACATTCCCCGTTTCCCTTCTTTTTTCTACATGTATTTGCTTTGTCTTTTATGAAAAAAAATTGTAAATGCTTGTAATATTTTCCTTTATAAGTTAGAATGTAAATATACATAAACTAGTACTCATCTGTTAATGTTTACTAGGAACATTCAACGAGAAGATAAATAAACTGGATTTCTGTTGTAGAACAAGGGATTTTTTTTTAAGAACTTAAACCAGGATTACCATATCTGGACAACAGAATGGAAATCCAGATTATGTCTCTTTAAAGTCAAAGTTTTATGAAATCCCAACAGAGTTGTCAAAATTTCAATGAGATACACGGTTGAATCAACGTTTGATGAGTTGTATACCTATCTCCCCACAGTATCCTTCCTTAGTGTAAGTATAAGAGGAGTTGAGCTTATAATGTCATCATCCTTGATGAGTTGTATACCTATCTCCCCACAGTATCTGTCCTTAGTGTAAGTATAAGAGGAGTTGAGCTTATGTCATCATCCTTGATGAATTGTATACCTATCTCCCCACAGTATCCTTACATAGTGTAAGTATAAGAGGAGTTGAGCTTATGTCATCATCCTTGATGAGTTGTATACCTATCTCCCCACAGTATCCGTCCTTAGTGTAAGTATAAGAGGAGTTGAGCTTATGTCATCATCCTTGATGAGTTGTATACCTATCTCCCCACAGTATCCTTCCTTAGTGTAAGTATAAGAGGAGTTGAGCTTATGTCATCATCCTTAGTGTAAGTATAAGAGGAGTTGAGCTTATGTCATCATCCTTGATAAGTTGTATACCTATCTCCCCACAGTATCCTTCCTTAGTGTAAGTATAAGAGAAGTTGAGCTTATGTCATCATCCTTGATGAGTTGTATACCTATCGCCCCACAGTATCCTTACTTAGTGTAAGTATAAGAGGAGTTGAGCTTATGTCATCATCCTTGATGAGTTGTATACCTATCTCCCCACAGCATCCTTCCTTAGTGTAAGTATAAGAGGAGTTGAGCTTATGTCATCATCCTTGATGAGTTGTATACCTATCTCCCCACAGTATCCGTCCTTAGTGTAAGTATAAGAGGAGTTGAGCTTATGTCATCATCCTTGCAGAGAAAATCAATGAAGTCAAAATAAAATTTTCCCCTTGGTGGTTTCAAACAATAATTTATGTTCCTACATGCACATCTCCATATAGTGTCCTTTTTGTAAAGTTTCATCAAATTCCTTCCAGAGGTGTAATATTGGAATAAAAGTAATTTTGGAGGAGTTTATCGATATGTAAATGCGGCCAACTCACTCACAAACTGAATAAAGTCCGAAGAAATTTAAACATTGTTTTCGCTGAATTTGACGTCACCATATACTGCACTATTTTCCTCAGAGCAAATTAATGGGCATTTATCGAGAAAATAATTTCTTTGCTGTTCTTGACATTGACCAATGAAATTGGACGTTGCAACAGCAATTGGAATTATGAGAAGTTATACTTACAAGGTAAGGCCATACAAAAATAATGATTAGATTCTCAGGCCATTTTTCTGAAAAAATGATGAGGCAGGGAGGGAGAAGATTTTTATTTTTATTGGTTCAAAATCATGATGAGGCATCTTTTTACATTACTGAAATGCCAAAAAGTGATGAGGCAGGTAATTTTAATTTTTTTTTATTTGAAACTTGAATAAAAAAGTAAAATTAGCTCCCAAAGAAGAGATGAGGCAGGGGCCTGAGAAGCTAATTTATTTTTTTATTTTGCCTAATCTGTGATAAAAAGGTCAAAGTCGAATTAACTCCCCTTCCTAGTTTCAGACATTCATGCACATCTCCAAATAGTGTCTTTCCATTGTGTATAGTTTCATCAAAATCTTTCAAGAAGTTTAAAGGTGTTGTGTCCAGAAGAAATGTGGACAGGTGGACCGACTTGGTGATTCATATATACCCCTTAAACTTAGATTGTAGGGGTATAATGAAAGCCATTTTAAGTTAGCTTTATGCAAATATCTCTTGAAATATTTCAAATCCCATTTGACTTGACAGTCCCCTCAGGAGGTGTAGCATGTAGGTCAATAAAATTCAGTTTTATACAAGTACCTCCTGCAGTATCAAGAGTCCCATGTGACTTATATAACTCGTCTACTTCTTTTCTGAAATCTTTTCCTCCAGCCTTTTCTATTGCAGATCCAACTTCTCCTCCCATATAAAATGATGAACTGGTTGGATGAACTATTGCATCAGCTGCTATTTTTACAATATCTCCTTGAATCACTGTCATCTGAAACATTAAAATTGAATAAACTTTGTTCAAAGAAGAGAAAAACATGAAGATTGCCAAGTATACCCCACATTTTCTGTGTTTTTTAAGTCCTGTCAAACAGGAAATTGATATCATAGATTATAAAAAAATGCTTACTAAGCAGAACTAAAAAGGAAAGCAGCATATCAAATTTGAAATGAATCCCTGAAAAATTTTGTGATAATATTGGATTGAATGACAGAAGCACTGGATGACAGACGCACAGACAAGTGTTTTTCCAATATACCCACTAACTCGTTGAGTGGAGTACAATATTTTGCATTTCGCAATTGGACAATTTATACTGAATGCCATCAAGCATATCAAATCAATTTACAAATATTTAAAAATAAATTATTACATTTAAACAGACACTCATACTATCTTAAGATGTTACAGTCTATCAAATTATCTGTTAAATTTTCATCTTCCTAAATACATGTTAGACATACCTTTTGACCCAAGAAAAGTTTTTTCTCTGAGAGAATGGTAAATCCACCAGCAGAAGTTGCTGCTACCGCTTCGGCAGATGGAGCAAATCCCTGAAATATACATGTTAATTGAAAACTTATCCGTCATAATTTTAATTATCAAGTCCTTTTCTTAAAACATCTAAAAACACATTTTCTTATATATCATACTGAGATCACTAGAGTTGGACAATACCCTTTATGATTAGCCCCCACCCCCTCCTAGACATTACATTGCAATGTTGGAATTGAGATTTTTGTGAACTCACTGTATTGCAATGTTCTTATGTTAGGGACCAATAATTTTTTACTCTGCACATGAATTTGTTCTAAATGCTCAGTCTACAGAGATGACCTGATATTGTCCAACCTATGTGCTGGGCAGGGGAATACCCTGCCTGTGTAGAGTAGGCCATGAAAGTATGGCTGCAATTAATTCAATGCAGACAAATAATGTGCGGATGCTCCATGCACTATAATGAAACCTTCTATATTTCTCAAAAAGAGCAGATACACTAAAGGTCCTAAAGAAGGCAAAATTTCCTTCTCTACCTACCCACTCCCCCATTTTTTCCAGTGACAATCATTTACATCCAGCCATATTTCTTTTTCACTAAAAATAAAATGCTTTGAACTTTGAAATATTGTTTACTGGACATAAAACTCTGTATAATCAATCAAGCAAACTTCACCTATGGCAATGTTTTGGCGTTTTGGACTCATAATTTTTAGTGAACAAAACTTCCCATATGGAAATATTCTTTTTTGACTTATGGCTTCTGTTAACTCATTGTAGTGGAATGTCCTGGTGTTTTAAATTTATGATTTACTTTTGTGAACTCAATCTATGATGATGCTCTGACCAGTTTTTTTTTATTTATGATTTTTATGGACTCCCTGTCCTTGTGTTTTAGACTGTGAACTCCCTGTATGGAGTTGTATGTGAAAACTATCGTCTTAAAATCAAAATAAAGTTTCCAAGTAGGGTGACATGCCTACTGTTATTATAATGAGCTAGAAAATACAATGTCAGCTCAGTGTAATGGTTTAATACACAGCAGAAGTCATCTCATTGTTTAACAACTGATTCATTCCATGATAAAATGAAAAGACTTATCACTTGGAATAAAACACCAATAACTAATCCAACAATAGTGGTGATACAGGGTAAATTTCTAACAGTGTCACTATTAATCGTCTTTCTCATACATGTCATATGATTCGGTATCATGATGTAAATTCTTGTATCCAATGTTTATCAAATGATATTTTAATTTTATCTGCCATGTTGATTAAAGCAACCTGTTTATTTGATTGTGTGACCGGAAATTTATTGCCGCTGATTGGCTTAAATTCAAAGAGACAGCGGTAAACAATGTCTTTATTAATGAGGTATATGGAAGTTGCTGGTCTGTCAAAGTACATGCTGTGCTAATACACATATAACTATGCAAAAAACATTTCAACATTATTTTGTTACATTTAACATAAGAGCAAAGTTTTTCACCACCCTTAACATTTGAACATATTTTGTTATCAAATCTGGTTAGTTAATTTTTAAGTTTTAGTGACTTGCTAGAGACTTGTTCCTAAAATTCAAAGTTAACTAACTCGATTTGATAGCAAACTGTATTCAAGTCTGACTCGTGGTGAAAACTACATTTATTTCATATGCTGTCATGCTAAAGGATTGCTATTTGTGTTAGTGATTAGAATGAAATGTGCAAGCTACAAGTAAATTCTAATTTCTTGTTCATCTTGAAATGACAGCCATATTTTTTTCTTACATCTGCACGTGGTACCTCATGTTTACCCCTTATGCATAGTAATACAATGTAATATCTTTGTATTTAATTGTACAACTTCTTTACCTTGGC
>MJUU01045047.1:100769-138846 GCA_002080025.1 Modiolus philippinarum
CCCTATGAAACTTCAAAATAATGCATTCAATTCTTATAATTACATTTTAAAACCAAATCATAAAAAACAAATTTATTAAAAAGATAGTACATCATATACAATGGAATTCTTTTTTTTACTAATTCATCCGCCACATGGTCATATGATCAAATGTGTTTCATGGGAATTGCAACTTCACACTGATATGCCACTTGAGCGATGTTCACCAATCAAATTGACGGTATTCAAATGAATATGAAATGTAATTATTTTATCATGAACTGTGATTTATGCAATTTCTATGTAAACAGAGATTTAAAATTGAACACTAAGTTAATATCAAGCTTCAGTAAACAAATACTAACTGTGATGTCATATTTTTCCTGGGAACAATTTAGATATTTCTTTCTGAAAGTAAAAGTTGATAGTGGTTTTGCGAGTTATTTCAGAGCCTTATGGTGTGAAAAAGTATCAAACCCTTATTAAAAGGCGATGTATGCTGATCTCAAACCCTCAGGCTGAGATATCTTTTGCTAATGATATCTTAGCCTTTTGCATTGAAATCAGCCTATCTTGCCTTTTCCATCGAGATAGATATATAGAATCCACAATCGCATCAAGTGAGAAACAACATTTCTACACTAGAGATAGTTAAATTTTCAAATATTTTAAACGCGAGGCTTGCCGAGCGTTTAAAATATTTGAAAATTTAACTATCGAGAGTGTAGAAATGTCGTTTCCCACGAGATACGGTTGTGGATTTTATTTCTCTAATGATTTCAAGGAGATTTTTAAAAAAACATGACCCCCCCTTTTCTGATGATCCGAAATAAATGTGTTCTTTGGAAGTGACGTCATCAGGCATGGTCGCCTTTTTTCATGACGTCACAATGGAAAAGTCGGAAAACGGCAAACACATTTGACGTCATAATTGAATTTCATCCAATCAATTGCCGAGAACAACATTCTCTCTAGAGAGGAGAAACATATGTCTCCAACCGCTCAGGAAACGTTAAAACAGGACAGAATTTAGAGAAACTAAATTTTCAACATATTTACCCTGTTCAACTCTTCATCATTAGCAACTGCTAACAAAATGTGTCTTGGTGTAACTCTGGCCTTTTTGTTGTCTCTTGCTGCATTTCCTGCTAATTCTAATATTTCAGCTGAAAATATATGTAGCAAATAGCAATGGGGCCTGTAAGTCTCGTATAATTTTGGGACTTCCGGGATCATAAATTGTACCCGGAAGTTACATTTAAACAAAGATATATGACGTTTCTAACAAAATTGTTAACACCACAATACTCAGACGTCATGTTTTGGCGGGAAGCGTTTTCGAATTGCTTGTTTATCGTGGATTCTTGTGAGTCACATGACGAGACTTTACAGACCCTATAATGAATATGTGATATACATGTGTAACAGGAGTGGTTTCCTTTGTCTAGGGTTAATATTTGGCTCAGTTAACACAAGTGTACCGGCTCATTGTTGTGACTTCTGTCTAGGTTTAGTTCTAGTTGTTTACTCCTGCTTCGGATTCGTTGTACGTGGATAATTGTTGAAATAAAGGGATTCATGTACAGTTAGGATGATTTAATATCGTCCTGGCAATACATTGTAATAAATACAATATTAATGGTAGACCTTGATCCTTACCAAATAATTAGTTAACTAGTGTTTTGAATGTAAGTGATTTAATGGAATAGAAATACACAGAGGTGTTGTCTGCTGGATGTTAATCCGGGTCTGCCCAGGCAGGAAGTGGCATCTGTTTATATACCAAGGAAGGATCCGTCGGGACCGGGGCTAAACGGAAGTGACCCGAGAGAGAAATAAACAGAAAAAGAGAAAGGTTCCAAACAAGTAAATAACAAGAAGAGTAAATAAATAATAAACCCCACAACGTATACCATTACACATGTAACAAATCCCTTTAAATTTATGAATAAAGGGCTACGCAGAGCGCAGCATGATACGACCGCAGCATGTAGACCACTGAAATTTGAACAAGTGCAACATAAAGTGAATGTGGACACAGTAAAGAGCTTGACACAGTAACAGATGGACACAATAAGAAGACTGAACCAGTACTTAGCTAGACACAAACTAGGGAAAAAAAAACCAAAAAAAACATCAAAATCTGTGAGAAAATAAAGATTTTACATATTTGTGAAAATTGCAATTTGACCCGATTGACCCCTTATAGCTCCGAAACAGTAAGAAATATGCAAACTATGTTGACATACTACTGAAAGCTTAAGACAGGAGGAATGTAAAGAAAAAAATCCCATCGAAATCTGATGAAAAATAAAAATCTGCATATTTGCAATTTTCGACCCGTTTGGCCCCTCATAGCTCCGACAGGAATCATTTTATCAAATATCTAATAGCTTTGTGCCACATTAATTTTTCAAAAGGAATCCATTGAAAAAAAATGCATCAAAATTGGACTAGAAATAAAAAAATAAAATTTTTGTGATTCGCCCCTTTTGGGCCCCATTTATCTCATGAACGATACATGTGACGTGAAATCCATTGCATACTAATGATTGGAAATTTCCTCAGGAGCACACTGAAAGAAACCCCATCAAAATCTGATGAATAATAAAAATTCTACAGCCAATTATGTGAAAACATCCAATTTTGCCCTTTTTGGCCTCTTTTTTAAAATGGGTGGGGCCACAAACTTCAAAACTACTCAAAGTCTTTCTTTTGTGCCAAGGAACATTGTGTTAAAATTTCATAAGGATTGATCAACTGTAACTTAAGTTATTGACCAAAAACAAAAGTGTCTACAGACGAAGTGGACGACGACGATGACGCCATACCATTATACGACCTCAAATTTTTTTGCGGTCGTATAAAAATAGCAAACAAATACCTAAGCATTGATCATTATCATCAACAAAAACAAACTCACAAAATACATCCAAAGCAATACATAATTTCATGCTTGTGCTTTTATCAAAGGCAACTCAGCGACTTGTTTTTAATATTTTTCAGTTCTGTTGTATTGAGACAGTTGTTTCACATATGTTAATTTTAATTAATAGTTTTAATACATCTGCTGAACACAAGTTTTTAGAAATAATTTGGTCTTATGAAAGGGGTAGCAAATACAGCCTCATTAGTTATTTGTTAATTATAACATAGAAACGAAAAATAATTTGATACATTTAAAAAAAAGCTGCCCTGATCCATGAAGGCATAGTCTATAGCCTCTATGCAAATCTCCTATACATTTCAGATTTACATAATAATCCAAAATAGAAACCATTCTGTCATTCTAGGAAGCCTTGTCAAAAAAGATGTCAAGGTTGTTGTTAAGTAAATGTAAACATCTCAGCAGATTACAATGTAACATTAAAAATGTAGTTCATGAAAAGAATCTTAAATCTAACTCTAAATATACAATGTATGACTATGTATGAGGAGATCAATATAATAAAAAAAATAACTAATCTTAGTCCTTATTTATTTAAATCTTCAACTAATGATAAAAAAAAGGTTGTAATTCACTCATGCAGCAATGTGCACATTGATGAGTTACAGAGCTGATCAATCATTAATTATCAGAATTTCAGATTAGTTATAGTATAAATATTTATGTTATTATATTAAAAAGACGGTTTAACATGTTTTGTAGGTATATATTAAGTCATATTTTATTAGTAATGTATCCTGTTTCTAAATTATTGTAAATTTGTGCGTAAATGCATGTATTTTTAAATTGATATTCATTATTTAAGTTGAGATAAAATCTCTTCAGAGCTTATGTTTTAAGTACAACTTATGTTGCAAAGGGCCTGGACAGTTGGGAAATTTCATAAACTTTATAATTTTAATAGAACTTTGACTTATGGGCCAACTGGCACAATGCAGGTTTCTCACCAACATTTGATGCATCTTCATTCTTCAAAATAGTGTCTTTCTCGAGACATACCTGCCAACTTTTGAAAATGTCCCTAGTGGTTTTGACTCGCAAGATAACTCTGAGCATACCACAACCTTTCAAAGGGGCGAGGACGTAAAATGAGTCCTTGAAAGGGGGCTTCAAATAAAATTAAATGTAAGCATCTTTCTGGCATAATCATAATAATGCAATAACATAACGAATATTTTGCAAACCTTGGAAGACATAATTGCTCTCTGTAAATTACAAATTTTGAGCTCTAATGCCCACAGGGGAACCTATAAACAGGTTGGGAACACACTCCCGAATGGGATATTGTAACCCAAACGGGATATCATATCCTGAATGGGTTATTAATTTCATACAGTAATATAACTTATTTTGGATTTAAGCCAATTTGACACAAATGCGCACCTTTTTAGATCAATACAAACAACTTTTGGTTAGGAATATTTCTCATTTTTGTTCTGTTTTTGAGACTGAACCCCCGGAAAATGCCTATTTTCTTGGGGATAAATCTCTAAAACCAAGGACGTATATTTAGAAGGATAAGCACCTTGTGATAATTTGGAAATATATCGCTAGGCGTGAGATTTTGTCACTTTGGAAACCTCTCTTTAAAGTAACTTCGGTACTTAGTTATTTGTTACCACTGGGTCGATGCCACTGCTGGTGGACTGTTAGTCCCCGAGGGTATTCACCAGCCCAGTAGTCAGTTCTCCGGTGCTGACCCGAAAGCCGATTCTATTTTGAACCTTACAATATCTAATTTTTTGTAAATTTTACTGAAAACTAAGGAGTATCTCCCTCATGCAAAGCTCTGTCCTTAGCTTATTTTGACTTCACATTTATATCATTTTTGGTTATTTGTTCTCTATCAGTTCTAAACATCTTCGAGTTTATGGTCTTCCAAACGTTTAGATTTTATCTGCACTGAAGAGACATAAGTTGTCGAAATGCGCATATGCAGAATTTAAATTTACAGTAACTTCGGTACTTAGTTATTTGTTACCACTGGGTCGATGCCACTGCTGGTGGACTGTTAGTCCCCGAGGGTATTCACCAGCCCAGTAGTCAGTTCTTCGGTGCTGACNTCACCCATCATCTTTTCCTGTAATCAAGCTTTGAAAATCAGGCCAAATTCAGTATTTTTCAGCAATATTTACAAAGAATATATAGGGAACTGTGAGAACGTGCTTATTGTTTATCTTTCATATAAAATAAATATCAGACAGATTTTTTTTATTTTTTGATATTTCAGAGATATATACTTAAGATATCTGTTACGCTGAAAAAATCTACATGTCACCGTTCGATTAAGAAAGTTATTTGATATAGTTTACGTAATAGACAATATTTACGGGTAAAGGGAGCTAATTGGCGGGAAAGTGTATGTCAATCTATTCTGACGTCACAAGGAATAGGCCAATACAGGATTATTCCGGCTTGAAAATCAAGTCAATTCCGCATCCAATTCGTGTTACACAAATGCGCCAATCGAATGCGCCGTGTATTAGTGTCGATCTACCTTAATTTCATACAGTAATATAACTTATTTTGGATTTAAGCCAATTTGACACAAATGCGCACCTTTTTAGATCAATACAAACAACTTTTGGTTTGGAATATTTCTCATTTTTGTTGTTTTTGAGACTGAACCCCCGGAAAATGTCTATTTTCTTGGGGATCAATCTCTAAAACCAAGGACGTATATTTAGAAGGATAAGCACCTTGTGATAATTTGGAAATATATCGCTAGGCGCGAGATTTTGTCACTTTGGAAACCTCTCTTTAAAACCTTAAAACAACGGAAATATAATAATGATCGCCACAAAAATTGTTCGATGAGTACAATAAATATTGTACCTTAGGAAAATATTAAGTTTGTGAAATTCTGTACATTACTTTTAAAGCCTTTAGTTCAAAATCATTGTGCATTTGTAACATGGATAGTGTACTAGTTTCCTATCCTTCTAAATATACCTCCTTGCTAAAACTAAACACAAAAGAGGAAGCTACTTAAACAAAAGTTGTTGATATTCTCTTATCCGGACATCCGGGCACTTTACCTGTGGAGGAGGTGAAAAAGTCCACATTTCACTATATAGCTAAGTAACTTCAACTTTGATTTATTCATTCATTTTTCAAGATATTTAAATGAAACTCGGAATATGCATATGGAACGTCAATATAAACATCATATCCGAATTACAAGATCATAGTTATTATAACACTGATTTTATTGCAATTTAAAATATCGATATTTTACATAGATTATATCTGTAAACATGGATCGCGTCACCGCCTATACTGGGGGTGTAAGATTGAAATCCACTGATCTGATTGGTCAATTCAACTTTGTGATGTCACGCCGGATAAGAGAATAGATCAATTTGCATGCGTATTTGTGTCAAATTGGCAAAAATCCAAAATAATTTATATTACTGTATGAAATTAATAACCCGTTTGTGATATAATATCCCGTTTGGGTTACAATATCCTGTTTGGGAGAGTGTTCCTAACCCGATAAAATCATATATAGGGATAGTTTGCAGGTATGTTGAGGGCTACCATTATGCTATTAGATTATTAAGTGCTGTGCAAGCACATATACAAATATGTTCATTTACCCACACTCTCTATCAACTTGATCAATATACAATGTACTTGCAAATGCATGCATGCAAAATGACAATTTTGCTACCATCGACATTATTTTCGTTCCTTTGTTTATTTATGTGTAACTGAGGCAAATAATCATTGCAAATAATAAATGTGTACCCGTTAAATATTCTATTACTGCAGCCATGTATACCGGCGCCCCAGACCCGATGCGGAAATGATGTGTCATTCCTCTCAGATATCGACGCATTCTTGCAACAGGAAAAAGCACACCCGCTTTAGCAGATTTAGACGTGATCTTTTTCTTCTTTGCTCCACGTGCAGACATATTGCTTCGTTACAACTGACCCTGAATTGCTGACATAAACAGTAAACTTGTGTTGACACCGTGAACTCGACAAGATTAGACCTAGCTTGGCATCAATTTGCTTATTGGTCCTAACTCCTACTTCCGGGTAGATTCTAAATTCCGAATGGCATTTCGGTTGTAAAAGGGAAAAGCGCGGGAAATTTTGACTGAAGGCGTAAAATCACAGTAACAAGTACTATAGGAAAGGTTATTGAAAAGTTACACCTGTCACTAAATGCCAAGGATATAAAAGCAAAACAAAGTCGATTGCAAAAGGGATTCACAGAAGGAGAGAGCCCTAGAGTTGCATCACTGATTCTCACCGAACTTAAGAATGAGGCAAAGGAAACGAAACGCAGTCTTACAGTCACCCTAACTGATGCGCAAAAAGCGTTTAACGTTGTCTTGCTCTGGGAGATGAACCGTATTGGAATGTATGGGGACAACTGGTTGATGTTTTGTGAATGGTACAAAGGGCTTGCCTCAAAAATAAAGTGGAAAGGACAATTTTCAGACTCTATACACGAACAACAGGGAGTAAGACAAGGTGGCGTTTGGTCCCCTACGGCGTATAAGGTTTTTATCAATACGTTGCTGGAGCTTTTTGAGACGCATCGACTTGGTGCTCACCTAGGATCGATCTATTGCGGAATACCCACTGTCGCAGATGACGTCACTCTCGTCTCATTTGATACTCGAGACTCCTATATGGTCTTGATGCTGTCAAACTCTCTACATCAGATCTCAAACAACTGACTGTATACTTCTCAAAGTTGCTCAAACAACTCCAACATCTTCCAACAAGAACAGCAACAGCTGCCGTACATATTCTGATTGGTCAGCTACCTATTGAATCTGAGCTCCATTTACGTATTTTGACTCTATTTGGTAATATAATCAGAAATTATGGATCTGTTGAACGTGACATCGCCATAAGACAACTTGCAACTAAACAAAACTCGTCTACTAGCTGGTTCTCTGCGGTGGTTGAACTCTGTGAAATGTACTCTCTACCTTCACCGCATGATTTATTAAATGCACCACCTGGAAGACATAAATGGAAACATCTGGCTAAAAAAGCAGTTTCAGACTTCTGGACTGACAAACTGTGTGATGAAGTTAAGGAAAAACCTTCATTAAGGTACTTATCAGTTGAGAACTTTACCTCAGGTGCTGTACACAATGTTTGGAATAGCTGTAGTACCGAACCATTTGCAACAACAATGGCGTCTGTTAAATCAAAAATCATCTGTGGAACGTATACGTTACAAAAAGATAGAGCAAAATTTGATAAGTCTGGCAAAACTAGCGCAACATGTAAACTGTGTCAGCAACACGATGAAGATATTCAACATTTCATCCTGCAATGTGTAACAGTAACACTAGATAGAGAACACTTCTTAAAAATCCTGAAAATGAAACTATGCTCTGAAATTGACGAACAGTTTGTTCATGAAATTTTTAACAGCTCAGAAAAACTTTTACAACTGATTATAGACTGTTCAAAATATAATTTCCTAAATAGACAGTTGCTTGTGGATTTTGAGCGCATTACTCGTGGTATGTTCTTTCGTCTTCATCAGAAAAGAGCTGTAATTATGGATTCAACTTAGAACTTTTATATAGTGAAATTCAGCATAGAACTCTTATACTGAAATTCAACATAGAACTTTTATAGTGAAAACTCCAGTGTGGGAGAGTCATGTACATAGCCCTTGTAAACATAGCTATTCTTTATTTAGCAACAAAGTTGAGGTGAGATTGTTATTATACTATTGAGATCCTACTACACCAACTGGTGGTGCACCTGACAGAGGTGGAATCTAAGAAGAAACAAGTAAACAAGTAAACAAGATGACATTCAGATAGGGGTACAGATTTTTATGAAAAAAGTGTCTGTGGAGTCAGGGCTTCAGGTGAGCCTTCTACTTCTACTTCTTAATCGGCCACTTTCAGCCCATTGAAGTTTCTGCCAATTTCATGATTTGGTACTGCGCTATGCTTATACCCGAGTCGAAAATAAATGTTTTTTTTTTTTTTTTTTTTAAGATAAAACTATGTACAAGTATTGTGAAGCTAATTATTGATGGCTGACAAAAGAGTCACTCATCACAGTGTTCAGTGGGAGGTTATTCCAATTTCGTATGATGCGAGGGAAAACAGGAAAAAAGATTGCTGTCTTAATACAAGGCGAGTTTGTGGAATTTGGTAGGACAATGTGTGCATGTTTCTGGAGAATCTTGTTGGTGGTTTTAGTCAGTCAGTTTTGGAGATGGCTACTAATTCATCAGTGGCGGATCCAGACTTTCTGCTAAGGGGGGCCCGACCAATATTTTTTTCAAAAGGTGGGCCCGCAACCCAATTTTTTGAAAAACCCCTAGGAATTTTAAATATTTTCCGACCTAAAGGGGGGGGGCCGGGCCCACACGGCCCCCCCCCTAAATCCGCCACTGTTCATTTGTAATTTTGTACATGAAGGTAAGTCTGCTGTCTGTTCTACGATTTGCTAGACTACGCCAGTTTAGTGTTTCAATGATGTTTGTTACACTTGAAGTGTTATGGTAACGGTTTGTAACATATCTAGCAGCTCTACGTTTTTTTGGATGTTGTCTTTTGTGTAGGGATCCCACACTGAACAAGCATACTCCAAGGATGGTCTAACTAATGATTTGTATGCTTGTTCTTTCACCTTAATCGAACTTATGTTGATGTTTCTGCGTACAAAGCCTAGGGTTTTATTTGCTTTACTGGTGATGTTGTTTATGTGACTATCCCATTTAAGATCTGACTGGATAGATACACCTAAATATTTTGCTTTGTCTACATGTTCGAGTTGGTGTCCATGCAGTGTATAGTTGAATTTTAGAGGTGTTTTATTTTTTGTTATAGATAAGACATTACATTTGTCAGGGTGAAAAGCCATGTTCCATTTTTGCTCCCATGTACATAGTTTGTCAAGATAATTTTGAAGTGAGATGCAGTCTGACTCAGACTTAATTGTGAGATATGCAATCGTGTCATCAGCAAATAGACGAATGGTTGATGTTAACTCGTTCGGGATATCATTTATGTAAAACAGAAACAGACTTGGCTCAGGACCGAACCTTGCGGTACACCTGATTTAACTGGTATTAATTCAGATGTTTCCCCTTCTAGTAATACTGCTTGAGTGCGGTTTGAAAGACAATTTTTAATCCAAATGTTTGTTTTTCATTGTATGCCATAATAGTCTAGTTTGTGTACCAAAAGATTGTGACTGACTTTGTCAAAGGCTTTTGAAAAATCCATAATTAAGACATCTGTTTGGACCGAGTTCTCCATGTTTTTTGTTGTATCATCCAAAAATTCCAATAGTTGTGTATCACATGAACGATGTTACGAAATCCATGTTGGAGTGGATACATAATACTGTGTTTGTCTGCATGTGACATTATGGCGCTGACAACAACATGCTCCAAGATTTTACAGCAAATGCATGTAAGGGAGATAGGTCTGTAATTCACTGGACAGTACTTCGATCCCTTCTTGTAAATTGCAGAAACATGTGCTGTGCGCCAGTCTGTCGGGACGACACCAGATTCTAAAGATTTGTTGTAGATCAAGCAAAGTATTGGTGAAATATTTTTTGCTAATTGTTTTAAAATAATTGGTTTAATTTCATCTGGACCAGCAGCTTTGTTTTGGTTTAAATTTGTCAGCCTTACTCCAAATTTAAGCAGGTACAATGATTAAAGGGTATACCAACAATCCGCATTGGTTAAAATATTACTGTAACCCTAGAAAATGGTCTACAAAGCCTACGAATATCAAAAAAAAAAAAAATAAATAAAGCAAACAACGCATATGACTAAGGCACGGGACATTTCATTTTCGGATGGGGGAGGGAAGCTGGGATTCCTGGCCCCGATTATTTCTACAAAAAAAATTCTATGACCAACACCTAGGTTGAAAAAAATCTGGTTCTGACCAACACCTAGGTTGAAAAAAATCTGGTTCTCAGCCTGACCAATAAAAAAACCTTTCTCAGATTACCAGTGACGTTTCTGAAAATTTGTATAAATGTTGAAATAAAACTTCCATGTGACCAACTACTATGTATAAATATTATAAATGAGATTGCACACTTTCCATCCCGAATAAGTTATAGTGTAGTGTGAGGGTGAAGTTATATGGGATTAATTAAGCCTTCTTGAAACAGTTTGAGCATATAAACGGGCTCATAGAAATTTGTGTTCTTCTTACATGTCTTACGACATTTGTACATTGATTTCATTGATCAAACTTAGGACATATCTCCAGTAACCCATATGGATTCATCTGTACCCATGCAGATTAATGGATGCTCCTTGATTGGAGGAATATCACTAGTACATACATACTTGACCAAAGTCAAAGTCAAAAGTCAAAAAGCTTTATTTAAAGTCGATAATAGTAAAACAATACAAAATAAGCCCCAAGGAGCTTTCTAACTCGACTAAAACAATAACAGACATAATTTAAAACACACATGCAAGACTTGTTTACATGCATTGTACATTCTACACAGTTAAGACATAATATTAATTATTTGATATTACTGATTATTCGGATTTCGTTTGGTTTTATGCATTTTATATATTTTTGAAATTATGGATCATTTCCTTTGTTTGGGTTCTAGTGCTGCTGATGAGGAATAAATTTCCGAAATGGCCATACAGCTCATTAAAATTAATGCAGTTTGAGTTAACATATGTGTTATGGTCTCATGCTTATTTACTCCATATCCTTTCGTAAATAGTAATATTAATTATAGACAAAGCACAATTAAAATGCAGCACTAACAAAACAGATATAATAGATACAAGCACAAACACAAAGTTAAAATATACATGTACATAAAAAGCACATTAAGCAAAGCATCATCAATAACCAGCAACATAAAAAGCAACATTATATGAAGCATAAAAACTAGTACTAATAAAAATTTAAGCAAATACATCAATAAAACAAAATCATGCCCAAACTAAAAGCAAATTTAAATTACACGAGTTACCATTCCAAATACTGATTAATTTAATAAATTGGTTAAAATTTGTTTCTAATCTAAAATTGTTTGGTTACTCATTCCATGTTTTTGCAGCTAAAAATCTAAAAGAGTGAATTCCATACCTGGTAGTTCTTACAGTTGGTGTTTCTACTGTATTTTCTTATCTAAAAGAATAATTATGCTTTTTAAAATTAATCAAGTCATTTAAATAAACAGGGTTTCTATTATGTAAAATTTTAAAACTTTCTATTGCAATTGTCCTCAGTCTTCGGACACTTAATGACGGTAATTTAGATTTTTCCAGTAATTCTTCATATGAGAGTTCGTAGTCCTCATAAATAAATCTCAAGGCTCTTTCTTGATTTTTTTCTATCTTTTTTGTATTCTTTTGAGAACAAAAGTGCCAAGTAAGTGGGCAATAATTAAAATTAGATAATATAAAAACGTCCAAACCTATTCAAATATTTACCAATTCTTTTTAAAACATTTAATTGGCGAGATGCCTTTCTGCAAATTTCTGAAATATGCTTATCAAAATTTAACTCATAATTTATTGAAACCCCCAGTAATTTAACACAATTTTGTTACCATTTAATTCAAAAACAATATTCTTCTCAAAAGTTTTTTCCCCTATAGGGACTGTACATGAACATCACTGACAAAGAAGAGCTTACAACAAGGTCGTCAAGCTTAATTTTCTTGTATGAAAATTTAAATTTCAGTATTTTTTAGCCTGTACCCAAATACACATACAAAGATGTTGAATCACAGGAAATTTTATGGTCGTTTATGAAGAAATGATCCACAACTTATAACTGACATATTGTATAAATGCATCAAATGGTTTTCTATATGTTTGTATGCAACATTTCATTCACGAGACCCACGTATTCAAAATTATAACCTTTAAATTATGGCAAGGAATTATTTCTCTCCTTGTTTATATTCCAACATAAACGTTTCCCTGACTGGACTTCTAATGAGAAGGATCATTGCCCTTCATGCTTATTTTCTATAAACGTATACCTGACTGGACTTCATTGCTATGCATGCTTACTTTTTACATTAAATATATACCAGACTGGACTACTGTAGAGAAGGATCATTGCCAGTCATGTGTTATTTTCTACGTTAACATTTACAAGACTGGACATTTGTGGAAAAGGATCATTGCCCTTCATGTTTATTTTCTACGTTAACATTTACAAGACTGGACATTTGTGGAAAAGGAGCATTGCCCTTCATGCTTATTTTCTACGAGAACATATACCAGACTAGACATCTGTGGAAAAGGATCATTGCCTTTCATGCTTATTTTCTACGTTAACATTTACTAGACTGGACATATGTGGAAAAGGAGTATTGCCCTTCATGCCTATTATCTACGTTAACACATACCAGACTGGACTTCTATGGAAAAGGATTATTGCCCGTCATGCTTATTTTTTATATTAAACATAAACCATACTGGACTTCTGTGTAAAAGGATCATTGCCCTTCGTGCTTATTTTCTACATTAACATATACTAGACTGGACTTCTATGGAAAAGGAGCATTGCCCTTCATGCTTATTTTCTACGTTAACATATACCAGACTAGACATCTGTGGAAAAGGATCATTGCCCTTCATGCTTATTTTCTACGTTAACATTTACAAGACTGGCCTTCTATGGAAAAGGATCATTGCCTTTCATGCCTACTTTATACATTAAACAATCATAAACCATACTGCACTTCTATGTAAAATGATCTTTGCCCTTCATGCTTACTTTTTACATTAAACATAAACAATACTAGACTTCTATGTAAAAGGATCATTGCCCTTCATGCTTATTTTCTACGTTAACATATACTATATGCATGAAATCATTATGCTCAACTCCTCACGGGAAGGGATCTTGGTGGAAGCTGCATACTGAGGGTACATAATTTTATTTGTTATTTGGTAATGGGTCTGGGTCAGTTAATTGCTACTAGTCTTTTGTGATTTCATGTTTTTTGTCCGTTTATTTAGTTCTTTCAGTTTAATTTTCCAAAATTGACTCAGTTCTGTTGCTTACTGAATTTTACTTTTTCTTACTATTTTTTTATTCATCACATTGGCTAGGGGGAGGTTTGGGCCCAATAAAAGTAGTTTAACCCCGCCGCAGGTTTGCGCCTGTCCAAAGTCAGGAAATTTATTAAGCCTTTGTGTGTCTTGTCTGTTTTCTAGTTAGTTTACTTTATGTCTATAGGAGTCTAGGACTGAACTTGATTACTCTTTATTTAGATCCGACTCCGACCTGCCGTTGGGTGTGGGGTTTTCTCACCATTCATTGAAGATCTTATTGTGGCTTTGAGTTGTTATTACTCCCCTTTGGGTCGTTGTNTCTTTGACACATTCCCCGTTTCCCTTCTTTTTTTCTAGACTTGACTACTGTTTAGAAGGACCATTGCCCTTCATGCTTATTTTCTACGTTAACATATACCAGACTGGATTTCTATGGAAAAGGACCATTGCTTATTTTCTACGTCAACATATACCAGACTTGACTACTGTTTAGAAGGATCATTGTCCTTCATGCTTATTTTCTACGTTACCATATACTAGACTGGACTTCTATGGAAAAGGACCATTGCCCTTCATGCTTATTTTCTACGTTAACATATACCAGACTGGACTACTGTTTAGAAAGATCATTGCACTTCATGCTTATTTTCTAGGATAACATTTACAAGACTGGACTTCTATGGAGAAGGATAATTGCCCTTCATGCTTATTTTCTACGTTAACATATAATAGAAAGAATCATTGTTCTACATGCTTATTACTTTTGATAGAGCTCGGTTGCTCACAAATAGGCTACTTAAACAAGGTAATGTTACCCAAAACTTGAAGTCATCCCTCCCGAAGTTTTACGGTCGACATCACCATCGTGTGGGACTTCTGTGGACAAAAATCATTGTTATTCTTGCTTACTTTAATAAAGCTGAGCGCATTATGATACGACCGCAGCATGTCAACCACTGAAAATTGAACGAGTGTAAGTTAAAGTGAATGTGGACACAGCATTAACAGGATGGACACAATAAGGAGATTGGCATAGAAATTAACTGAACACAAATTAAGAAAAATTATAACAGGCACTTGCATGGGAACAGTAAGAGCTACACAAAATAAGTCAATCATAACTGAAAGCTTACATCTAAAGGAATCCAAAAGAAAAAAATTCATTGAAATCTTGATGAAAAATTAAAATTTTAGGTAATTAATTTTGGCTTCCGTCTGGCACCTCGGATGGCATGAACGAGTGTAAGTTAAAGTGAATGTGGACACAGCAAAGAGCTTGACACATTTATAAGATGGACACAATAAGGAGATTGGCATAGAAATTAACTGAACACAAATTAAGAAAAATTAAAACAGGCACTTGGAAACAGTAAGAGCTACACAAAATAAGTCAATCATAACATCTAAAGGAATCCAAAGAAAAAAATCCATTGAAATCTTGATGAAAAATTAAAATTTTAGGTAATTAATTTTGGCTCCCATCTGGCACCTCGGATGGCATGGAAACAGTAAGAGCTACGCCAAATCTTTTGGCAGACTACTGATTGCTTATGTCAAGAGGAATTCAAAGAAACAAACCCCACTAAAGTCCAATAAATTTTTTTTTACATATTTTGAAAAATTTCAATTTTGGACCCTTTGATATTTTACGAAAGGATATGGAGTAAATGAACATGAGACCTTTGACTCCTAATAGCTTGCAAACGGTAAGAGCTACCTTAAATCTGTTGGCATACTACGTAAAGCTTACAACAAGAGGAAACCAACGAAAAACATTCCATCAAAATCAGATGTAAAATAAAAATGTTAAAGTAATCTGGACATTTGCAATTTTGGCCCCTTTTGGCCCCTCATAGCTCGGAAAGAAATCGGATAGTTGAGCACCTGGTTAAATTTTCACAAGGGATCCAATGCAAAAAACTGCATCAAATCGGACTTTAAATAAAGAAATTCAATTTTTTTAGATTTACCCCTTTTGGGTCCCATTTATCACATGAACGGTACATGCAACATAAAATCCATTGCATACTACAGATTAGAAATTTTCTCAGGAACACAAAGAAAGAAACCCCATCAAAATCAGATAAATAATAAATATTCTACAGCCAAATATATGAAAACTCCCAATATGGCCCTTTTTTAGCAAACGCGTGGGGCCACAATGACAAAAACTAATACAAGCCTTCCTTTTGGGCCAAGAAACATTGTGTTAAAATTTGGTAAGGATTGATCGACTAAAACTAAAGTTATTAACCAAAAACAATAGTGTTTACAGACAACGACACCAACGACGACGACGACAGCACCATACTATTGTACGACCTCAAATTCTTTGCGGTCGTATAAAAAGTATATCAGAATGAAATTTTTGGGAAAAGAATTATTGCTGTCTATGCTTATTCTATACATAAACATATACCCGATGGGATATCTGTGGAAAAGAATTACTGCTATTCCTTACATAAATATACACTAGACCGGATTTGTATGAAAACAAATTTCCTAATGCTTATTTCTGCATAAACGTATCATAAACTAATTAGTTGTGGAAAGAATGCTTATTTTCCTTATTGAATACTATACTGAACGAATCATTGGTCTGCAAGCGTCTTCCTACTTAAACATATACCAGACTGAAGCGATATAAAAAAAAGGAATAATTCAATTACATGCTAAATATTACAGACCGTGTCTCTGTGGAGAAGAATCATTGTTCTACATTCATACTTATGTAGCAGAGTTTCCTCCGTAAAGATAAACATAAACAATCTCAAGGTTCATAGGTTCTTTATTCATCGAGATACTATCAAAAAGACCCTACAATAACAATATAACAATAATAAATACCTTGAATTAATTCTATATTTAGACATAAAACTATAAATACAAATACATACAGAAAATGTCTACAATTTTCTAGTTGTATCTCATTGTTAAAGACGATATATATTTTCTGTTCAATAAATGATTACGGTGTGTGACCATTATGTGTCATGTACATTTACTAATAAAATCCTAATAATGCATACTGTTGTGAAATCAATAGTAGCGTAGCTAACATAGTAATTATTCTAATTACTATTCAAAATATACAAAATGCAGTTAAAAATAGAATAACACAGCGAAGCAAACATTAAAGCAAAAAGCTGCATGCGTATTAAGCAGGCAAATACACTAAATCTAAGCCATAAGCAAAACAAACTAAACTAAAGCAAATATTCAAAAATATACAAGTAAACCTACCTCGCATGAGGTGCAGAGGTCAAATAATAACCAAATATATTCTAGTCTCACAATCAGCAATACAAGTTTACATTTTCCACCTGAAGAGACAAATATTAAAATCATAACTAACTTGTTAAAATTATCCCGTCAATAATAAAGAAATGGGTTGTCTCCCTTTTTCATTGACTTCAGTTATTTACATTTCATACTTTTAATTAAGCTTTAAAATCTGTATCACTCNCTCCAACATTCTGCACAACAAAACAGTGAAATCTAACATTCCTCCTTACTTCAAAGACCAATCTGTTCCACTTATCTCTTATTCCTACACTAAATCTATTGCAACCACTATTTTCAATCACAAACGGGTATTGCGTGATTTCCAGATTGATGACTTTAAAGCCAAACCGCCTGATTGCACCTGCTCCTCTTCCCCATTCAACTATAGTGCTGCTGGACACGTGATAACGGGTGACCTAGATATCGTTGGAAACCAAAAACTACGAGATAATTTTTCAAAAGGTCCAAAATTCCGTGAACCCCAGCACATCAACTGGAAGTATAACTTCAAAATTATGATGGATGCAGTTGAAGACTATGCCAGAATGTGGGCGAAGAAAGAAAAAGAAGATGTGNGGAAAAGTGATTCCTCTCCATGCTTACATAAACGCACATCAGATAAGACCACTGTGAGAAAGTCATTTTGCACAAAAGTACACCAGACTGAAATATGATTTCTCTGCTTACTATAGTTCTACATGAACGTATACAAGATTGGATTCCTGTGGAAAAGAACCATTCTGCATAATATTTGCCAAACTGACCTCAGTTTGTGAAAAAAAGAACAATTGCTCTACATGATCATTTTCTACATAAACATACATACGATCGGACTTCTGTGGAAAAGAATCATTGCTCTACCCACTAAATGTGAAGATAAACTGGACGTCTTTGGAGAAGAATCGTTGCCCCCGCGCTTATTGTCTACATAAACATATACCAGACTGGAAATTTGTGGAATAGAATAATTTATTGGTAATTTGTATGAGTTTCCTTTGATCTCACGAAGCAAATATTTTTCAGTATTTGCTACTGTCCGAATACGAAAAAATATTGGTAAAAAGTATCTTAGGCCATGCCTACTTTGTCAATCAGAATCAATGAAACAAAGAAATATACATCTTGCAGAGACTNAGAATAACAGTTATCTCCCTTATATTTACTGGGTGCCTAAGCTTCACAAGAATCCCTACAAACAGAGATTCATTGCAGGATCTGCCAGATGCACCACTAAGCCATTATCCAAACTCCTTACCACTTTACTGACTGCAGATAGAGATGGTCTAAAAAGCTACTGCGAAAAGGCCTATTCCACAAGCGGCCATGCCTACTTTGTCAATCAGAATCAATGAAACAAAGAAATATACATCTTGCAGAGACTTACCGGATGGTACAAATTCCTTTAATAATCAATACTAGTCAATTTCACGATTTGTTGGAAATTTCATTCATTTTCAAAATTTGTCCTATTAAATGATTTAGTTAATTACCGATAAAAAGAATAATAGAAGTTTTGTTTTTAATGCAAGAAATATTGGCTCACATAATGGACTCTCCCACAAGGGGCTCGTCCATTATTGTTCGCCAATATTCAAAACTTCCATAATTCTATATATAATTGATCTAGATGTTAATTTTCTTAATAAGCCTATATAAAACTAAGTTTCTATTGTTTTATGCTTTTTCCACGCAAATGTGAGCCAGACTGGACTTTGCTGCAATTATCATTGCATACAGGCTTCTTTATAGTAAAGCATTTACAAGAATGGATCTCGGGGAAAAGAATCCTTTGCTTTATAGGCGTATTTCCTACATAACCATATACCAAACTGGAATCTGTTGAAAATAATCATTTTTCTACATAAACATATGCCAGACTCGACCTTTTTGGAACACAATCGTTGTTCTATATGCTATTTTCATCAACATAAATATTTACCAAACTGGACGTCTGTGGCTAGAAAAACTATTAATTGATTTACAGTGTTCCCTTCAGCGGCTTTTCAGACTTTTACAGTATGTAAATCTCTCTAACCTGGTCTCCGTGGAATTTCAAAAGATGGCGTTTAAGACCTTTCTTCCGAATGAGCCTGTTGCTGAAGAGATGCAGAATTTCTTCCAATGAGCCTCTAGTTGAAGAGATGTAGAATTTCTTCAGAATGAGCCTCTTGTTGAAAAGATACAGAATTTCTTCCGAATGAACCTTTGTTGAAGAAAATGCAGGATTTCTGCCAAGTGAGCCTCTCGTTGAAGAAATGTAGAATTTCTTCAGAATGAGCTTCTAGTTGAAGAGATACAGAATTTCTGCTGAATGAGCCTCTTGTTGAAGAGATGCAGAATTTCTTCAGAATGAGCCTCTAGTTGAAGAAATACAGAATTTCTTCCGAGATGAAGAGATACAGAATTTCTTCCGAATGAGCCTCTTGTTGAAGAGATACAGAATTTCTCTTTCGAATGAGACTTTGTTGAAGAGATGCAGAATTTATTCCGAATGAGCGTCCTGCTGGAGAGATGCAGAATTTATTCCAAATGAGCCTCTTGTTGAAGAGATGCAGAATTTATTCCAAATGAGCCTCTTGTTGAAGAGATGCAGAATTTTTCCCGAATGAATTTTTGTTAAAGAGATGCAGAATTTCTTTTGAATGAGCCTTTGTTGAAGAGATATAGAATTTCTTCAGAATGAGCCTCTATCTAAAGAGATACTGACTTTCTTTCAAATGAGTCTCTGTTGCAGAGATGCAGAATTCCTTTAGAATGAGCCTTTTGTTAAAGAGATACAGAATTTCTTCTGAATGAGCCTCTAGTTGAAGTGATACAGAATTTCTTCAGATTGAGCTTTTGTTAAAGAGGTGCAGAATTTCTTCCAAATGAGTGTCTTGCTGAAAAGATGCTGAATTTCTTCAGAATGAGCCTCTATTAAAGAGATACAGAATTTCTTCAGAATGAGCCTTTAGTTGAAGAGATGCAGAATTTCTTCTGAATGAGCCTCATGTTGAAGAGATGCAGAATTTCTTCTGAATGAGCCTCTAGTTGAAGGGATGCAGAATTTCTTCCGAATGAGCGTCTTGCTGAAGCGATGCAGAATTTCTTCAGAATGAGCCTCTTTTTAAAGAGATACTGAATTTCATCTGAATGAGCCTCTTGTTGAAGAGATGCAAAATTTCTTCTGAATGAGCCTCTAGTTGAAGAGATGATGACTGACAATGACTGATCATATTTATGAACTAAAAATTTAAAATTATGAAGTTGAATGATTCCATATTTTTGCATCATCTCTAAAATTAATCACTAAATATCATTGAATTAAAATTGTCTGTGCACATCTACTCTAAATAATCTCATCACCTTCTATATTTAAATAAAGGGCTACGCCGAACGCAGCATGATACAACTGCAGCATGTCGACCACTGAAATTTGAACCAGTGTTAACTAAAATGAATATGGACACAGTAAATTGCTGGACACAATAAGGACCAGACACATAAGTTAACTGGACACAAACTAGTAAAAATTAAATTAGCCGTTTTAATCCCTTATAAATAGGACATCGTAAGAGCTAAGAAAAATCTGATTTCACATACTAGTATTTTGAAATATTGCAGTTTGGCCCCTCTGACCCTTTAAAGCTTGGAAACTGTAAGAGCTACGCAAAATATATTGCCATGTAATGAAAGCTCACAATGAAAGGGAACCAAAGAAAAAAATCCTATCAAAATCGGATGAAAAATAAGATTTCACATATTTTCTGATAATTGCAATTTTGGCCCCTTTGACCCCTTATAGCTTGGAAATGGTGAGTTACAACAAATCTGTTCACATACTACTGAAAGCTTACAATGACAGAAATCCAAAGAAAAAAATCCCATCAAAATCTGATGAAAAATAAAAAAAATTTGATTATCCGCATGTTTGCAATTTGGCCCCGTTGGGCCCTTATAACTTGGAAAGGAAACAAGTTATTAAAACTCTGATGGTGCAGCACTAGTTTATTTTTCATAAGGAATCCATTGCAAAAAACTGCATTCAAATCGGACTTAAAATAAAAAAATTAAAATTTTGAAATTAGCCCCTTTTGGGCCCATTTATCTCGTAAGCCGTACATGCAACATGAAATCCGTTGGCATATTTCAGATCGGAAATTTTCTAAGGAGTACACTGAAAGAAACCCCATCAAAATCCGATAAAATATAAACATTCTACAGTAATATATGTGAAAACACCAAATTTTGCCCTTTTTGGCCCCTTTTTAGGAACGGGAGGGGTAAATAACCCAAAACTAATCCTAGCTTTCCTTTTGTGCCAAGGAACATTGTGTTAAAATTTCAGAAGGATTGATCAACTGGAACTGGAGTTATTGACCAAAACAAAAGTGTGTACAGACGACAACGCCGAAGACGACAGCATCATACCATTATACAACCACAAATTTTCTGCGGTCGTATAAAAATTCTATTGAGTTTGTACAGAGGAGTTGTGCTGAAAAGAACAGGACTGCAGATCGGGCCAGTCACATATACCCCGTGCACTTTGTTATTTAGCGGGTTGTTTTTAAAATCGTATTTATACGAAATGCTTTACTATATGGTATGTGATTACTTCAAAAGTGCAGTCGCAAATATCTGCAATATCAAATTCTTCCAGTAACAATGTACCCTAATATAATCATGCGAGACCAACATGATCATATGATATGGCGTGGAAAATGAGTAATAAACACAGACATATTTATAGTGTATTTATTGTAGAATAAATTAGTGCACCAATTCCTTTGACAGGTATGAAAACATAAAATGTAGATATATTTAATAATAAAAATATGACAAAAATAATCCTTTATTGTATAATACCAAAACAAAGTTGCCTTAACAAGCCAGCCATGCTACATTCATTAGATTCCCCTACATTATTTATGCTCTAGAAGATTTTATCATTTCAGGTAGAAAAGCCCGTACATTTTTAATGTTATTTTAAGTAAAAAATAAGAAAAAGGACTTGGACTGAATTCAAGTTCAACTAGAAACTAGAATACCCCAGTAGGTATTTTCATGTAATTCATGCTTTTTACATCCATTAATTTGTATGATATGCCTCCTAAACTTTTCTGTAAGTGTAAAGTAATACAACCCTCATCTGTTGAATGGTGTACTAAAACTGAAACATGGAAAGCACAGCCTGCTAAGCTCATCTCACGCAGCATTGTCACATGTTAAATATGTCATTAAACAGGAAAGGTTTATAATCATTCTTTTTAACAGATTCAGTCATGCATAAAATGCAGTTCGCAGACTGCATCCAAAGCATTCACTGCAGCTGTCATCCCTTACTGCATCATGCATACAAATATGGTTGATGTGGGACATGTGAGTAAGCGGGAATGGACTTAACCATTTTACCTAACCAAGTCGCTAAAGGCATTAAATGTAGGTCACAGACAGTATTCGAAGCATGCATTGTTGTTGTCATCCCAAAATGCATCATAAATACCAATATGGTTGATGTGGGACTTGTCAATAAGCGGGAATGGACTTTAACCATTCTACCTAACCAAGTTCCTCATATGTAAAATATAGGTCACAGACAGCATCTGAAGCATGCATTGTTGCTGTCATCCCAAAATGCATCACACATACCAATATGGTTGATGTGGGACATGTCAGTAAGTGGGAATGGACTTCAACCATTCTATCTAATCAAGTAGCTCATGCGTAAAATGTAGGTCACAGACAGCATTGTTGTTGTAAAACCCAAAATGCATCATAGATACCAATATGGTTGATGAGGGACATGTGACATGTCAGTAAGCGGGAACAGACTTTGACCATTATATCTAACCAAGTCACTCATGCGTAAAATGTAGGTCACAGACAGCATCCGAAGCATGCATTGTTGTTGACATCCCAAAATGCATCATACATACCAATATGGTTGATATGGGACTTGTCAGTAAGCAGGAACGGTCATTAACTATTCTTCATAACCAGACGCCGACGCGGAGGCCGACGCTAGGGGTATCACATAAGCCCCCTCACTTCATGAGGTGAGCTAAAAAAGGGGAAATAAGCATAAATAAAATAGGAAATATATTACAATGAATAATAACTTGAAAAGTAGATGTAACTTGTTGAGATTCTTCATGTCTAAACTAAATTAATGAGCTACAATTGAATTGTTTGTTAAAAAATAATTTAATATCTACTCATATCAAAATTGTAATGTCTTTCAAGTAAAACTCATGTTGTGAATATCAGTATGAATGAGAAAGGCTGATATTGCAGAATTATCAACTAATGTATCCACAACAAAATTTGCAGCAACTTCTTTTTATAAAATATCTATCATCATAATAATCCAATCATAGGACAACAATGTTATATACCAATGTAAAGCAAAGTTCTGGCCACTTTAGCATAAACATTATCATAATCTCACAAAAAAGGAAGTTTCCATTACCCCTCATTTTAACTTTTCAGTAGATAGAAGTTGAAACACTGGGAGCTGCTATGTTTTATTGATGCCAAAGTTAAATGGAGAAACCAACTGAATTCCCTGGCCAATGTTTACCACAACCAACAACTGGAAAGTAACAACAATCAGTAACCTGATTTTGACTCAAAAATAATCATGTAATTATGGTGTAAAAACACACAATTTTTTTTTAATGTGAAATTTTCTACTTGAAATAAACAATGGAATTTTCCCCCTTCTTAACATAGAATCATTTTCATTGTATACCTGTTTCATATTGCAGATTGGCTACTAATATCATCAAGCAAACGACCATTACTTATGGATATCATCTAAATAAATTATTTGGCTGTCTTTTGGTTACATTACTCAGTACATATCCACATAAATTGATTGACTGAATATTGTTTAACATCTACTGAGCAATATTTCAGCTACTGTGAAAGTATTATTGTTCGTGGGGTTCCAATTTTAGTGGATTTCGTGGTTCGCTAAAACCACGAAATTAAGTTCCCAACGAAATGAATTTTTCCTTTGACCTTTCATGCATAGAATTTGAAACCACAAATTTAAGTACCCTCGAAATATAAATATATATGAAAACCACGAAAATTGATGTCCACGAATAAAAGTACTTCCACAGTATATCAAGACGAACATGACTGTCTATGGAAATCAGTTTTATTATAGGATTATAAAGATATATGTCACTGAAAGGGGCAAAAATGAGAGGTTAATGATTATAAATTTTATCATCTTTTTGTGTTATACAAACAGCTACAGCAGCAGTTTCAAATGCCAATAAGCCCACTGTAATACTGTCTAAGTAACCACATGAAAAAATTTAAATATATGCTACATATGGAAAATTTGTTCAGTTATTGCCCCTATCTGGTAAACTCCCCATCACTTAGAGAAAAAAAATCAAAACAACTAGAGGCTCACAGGAAACTGTATGGCTCAGCTTACATGATTGATAGCAAAGATGAATAATCAACTTCATTCCTGAAACTGTTTCTAAGTGGCAGTCTAAAAGTATTCCCCTTTAAGTCTATTATTTAACTAATATCTAATCAAACATGGGCTGCATTAGTGCTCATTTTGGATTTATTTATAATCATATTATTTTCATTTCGTAAAGGGGTTTAATATTCTATGCAATAAAATTTTATAGTACCAAACACTGCACATCATTAGATCTGAGGCAAAATTTGCACTAAATTTGATAGTTTTCCTACAGTCTATTTATAACAAGTCAGTGTATTCTAATATATGTGACAACTGCAATATATTATTTGAGGAAACAAAATGCAGAAATCATTCTAATAGCACTAGAAATCTGTTTACTAGTACATACAATATATCACTATGAAACAAAACTACTAAGAGGACAAAAAAAAATTACTGAAAAAATCTACATACTTATGGCGGGTTTCCTGGCTCTTTAACGTATTATATTTGTAATTCTTCAATGAACATACCAATATTCCTAAAGTAACATATATAACAAGTCCTTCTAAACTCCTGTCTTTTATTTGCCAATCAACTAATCAAGATTCTATAGAAATTCTATTGTATACCAATTTGTACTGCCTGAAGGGGTTTACCTTGATACTCCAGTAATGACAAGAATTCTATAGAATCTTGATTGGTTGATTGACAAAGAAAATATAGGAGTTTTGGAGGAGTTGTTATAAGTGTTACTTGAGGAAAATTGGTATGTTCATTGAAGAATTGCAAATATAATACGTTATTGAGACAGGAAATGCGCCATAATATAGCTGGCTGATTGAGATGAATACTGATTCATTTTTTAGCACTAACGAGATGCTAATATTGAATTTAATATAGTCTGGTATACTGCAAAAAGTGTTAACTGTTTTGAGAGGGCATGTATCTCACTGAAAGAGGGGTAGACATTTTCTCTTAAAACAAACAAATAATAAAACACAAGCCGAGTTATTTATCTATAATCCAAGATGATACAGCTAACAGATATTCTGATAATAAATATAAAGAACAACTGTCATAAAGATACTTTTTGGGATAGACTGTGCATGCATCTGAATCCAGGACATTGACTTATAGGATATTTCAATTAGATACAGATCTAGGTTATGGATACAGGCTGTTTTTGCTATAACAAAGGAAATACAGTCCTCAGATAAATCCACAAGAAAATTAATAAGCCTATTTAAAAGGGCACTAATTTGTGATTTTATCCCAGACATGGCAGCTAACAGATATTGATTTGTTTAAGAAACAGAACTACATAAATTGATGTTCTACTGTTTAGGAAGAGAGCACATATCACAATGGTCTTTATCTGTGGTATTTATAAATGTACAATGAGCACATGTCCAACTTGAGCCTATTGGAGGTAGGGGTGCAGCTTTAGGTCCAACGTAGGAAGCTTGAGTCCTGGGTGACATTGGATGTGGCACTGAAACAGAAAATTTGAATAATAAGATCAAAAATTATTTCTATTGCTATTCTGCTCATCTCACCAAGTTTCTTTGTATGGAAGAGAGAGAGAGCAATAAAATTTCTTTGCAGATAAAATATTAGAAATTAATACAGTTGCAAGATCTGAAATGCTAAAATATCAAAAATGATGATGAATGCTACAAATAGTTAATAAAGGGCTACGCCGAGCGCAGCATGATACGACCGCAGCATGTTGACCACTGAAATTTGAACAAGTGTAATTCTAAAGTAAGTATGGACATATTAAACAGCTTGACACAATAATTAGATGGACACAATAAGGAGATTGACCCAGTAATTAGCTGGACACAAACTACGGAATATATAATATTAGCCCTTATGACTCCTTATGATTCCTCTTTGACCCCTTATAGCTGGGAAACAGTAAGAGCTATGCCAAATCCATTGACATACTGCTGAAAGCTTATATCAAGAGGAATCCATAGAAAAAAATTCTGTCGAAATCCGACGAAAAATAAAAATTTTCGGTAATCTGCAAATTTGCAGTTTTGGCCCCTTTGACCCCTTAAAGCTCGGAAACGGTAAGAGCCTTCGCTAAATCCATTGACATACTACTGAAAGCTTATATCAAGAGGAATAAAAAAAAAATTCCATCGAAATCCAATGAAAAATAAAAATTTAGGTAATCTGCAAATTTGCAGTTTTGGCCCCTTTGAACCCTTAAAGCTAAGAAACGGTAAGAGCTACGCCAAATCCGTACACATACTACAGAAAACTTATATCAAGAGGAATCCAAAGAAAAAAATCCTGTCGAAATCCGATGAAAAATAAAAATTTTAGGTAATCTGCAAATTTGCAATTTTGGCCCCGTTTGGCCCCTCATAGCTCGGAAAGGAAACAAGTTAACAAAAATCTAATAATTGAGCGCTACATTGAAAAAAATTGCATCAAAATCGGACTTAAAATTAAAAAAATAATTTTTTTTGGATTCCCCCTGTTAGGGCCCCATTTATCTCATGAACCATACGTGCGATGTGAAATCTCTTTACATACTGCTGATTTGAAATTTAATAAGGAGCACACTGAAAGAAACCCCATAAAAATCTGATAAATAATAAATATTCTACAACCTAATATATGAGAACACCAAATTTGGCCCTTTTTGGCCATTTTTTCAGAAACGGGAGGGGCTACAATACCCAAAAGCAATCCCAGTCTTCACTTTGTGCCAAGGAACATTGTGTTAAAATTTCATAAAGATTCGTCAACCAGAACTTAAGTTATTGCACGGAAACGAAGTGTCTACAGACGCCGACGACGACGCCACCGACGACGACGACGCCGCCAGTATCATACCATTATACGACCTCAAAAATTTTTTTGCGGTCGTATAAAAAGTTAAAAGAAAATTTACTTTAAAAAAATATATATATCATTTCTCATCAATAACTATTTTCCTTTTTATACAGTGAAGATATAAATAAATTTCCTGATCATCTTGAAATTCTTGTAAAGTTTGTAAGAAATAATACTAGTTTTTAATGTTCATTTTGGTAGGATATTGTCAAAATTTTTACCATGATTTAAACTCAAAACTAATAGCATTTGTCATGGTATAGAAAGCATTCTAGATTTCAGCAATATTAGCTAAACAAGCATGAAGAAAATGTTTTTTTAATTGATTTATTGAATATGAATGAAAAGAAGGTCAAGACATAGATAAATTTAAATCTTTCTTTGATATTATAAAAATCTGCATAAATAACAGATCAAAAGTTCAAAATAAGTCAGGGCTTTTCCAGAAAAAAATCTACAGAGGGACAGAACTGCAAGAAATTTATTTTGACCTTGCTGGGGGCATTGAACTTAATGATAAACATTGCTTATGCCTGAAAAAATTAAATCATGGTGGTGGTGGTACCCTAAATTTTGACTTGCTTTCCTGCCACCTGTTAATTTTCCTGAAAAAGCCCTCAGTTTTGTGATGATTTCTTTCAAACGAATTCAGTGAAAATATTATCATTCTTTAAGAGGTTTTGTAAACTAGTTCTCAGATGTACTATAGTTGAAATGAAACCTTTAAACAACCTAGATGAAATCATCAGTGCTTTATTTTTTTCTCTTTAATATATTATTTTAACAGCTATTACAAAATATAATAATATTTCCTTACCGTGAGCTGCCATTATTTCTTCCACTGTAGCCCATTCCTCTGTCTTTTTAAACTGGTGTGCTAGTCTCTCATCATTGTTTTTCACTGCATCCAATAAAATGCATATTTTGTCCTGTAAAAATTAACAAGTGATGACCCTAAAAGATGTCTCGCCTGTCCCTGCTGGACTCTAAATTGATGTGAAATCTAAGTGAACTAACCAGAAAAGTGAACATGCTCACTAGACCGTGAAATTGAGGTCAAGGACAAAAGTCACCTGCCAGTCTGACATGTACTACCCAAGACCAACCTACATACCTAATATTATCAACCTACCACTTCTAGTTATTGAGAAATGGACTTAAGCAGAAAAACTAAACGCAGCCACTAGACAATGAAATTGACGTCAAGGACAAAAGTCACCTGCCAGACTGACATGTACTATCCAAGACCAACCTACATACCAAATATTATCAGCCTACCACTTCTAGTTACTGAGAAATGGACTTAAGCAGAAAAACTTAACGTGGCCACTAGACCGTGAAATTGAGGTCAAGGTCACATGACAAATGTCAGACTGGCATATACCCAAATAAATCTTGCTATAGGACAAATATTGTGAGTGGCTACAGTTGCTGAGAAATAGACTTGAATGTAAAAATTTAACAAAGTCACTGAACCATGAAATTGAGGTCAAAGAAACATGACAGGTGTCAGACTGGCGTGTACCCATATAGATCTCCCTACAAACAAAATATGACGGGTCTAGGTGTAACAGTTACTGAGAAAAGGACTTGAATGTGAAACTATGTCACAGATTTTCTAAGTTCACTGAACCATGCAATTGAGGTCAAGGCAACACGACAGGTGTCAGACTGCCGTGTACCCATATAGATCTCACTATAGACCAAATATGACAAGTCTAGGTATTATAGTTCCTGAGAAAAGGACTTGAATGTGAAACTATGTCGCAATGTTTATGTGCTTATTGAACCATGAAAACAAGGTCAAGGTCATCCAAAATATATGCTGCTGGAAAGGTCATCACTTGGTGGTGCTATGGACCAAAGATGATGTTTGTATGAATTACCCTTGAAAAGTTATGAAGGTTTTAGAAAAAAGTTTACGCCGCCGCCGGATTGCTATACCTATGTCTCGCTTTCAGCGACTTTCGCCACAGGCGAGACAAAAACATAAATGTTACCTGAATGAAGTAGTATATGAACTGGGGTCTCTTCCAAGTGATCATGCTTATATTTGTTTCCATTTAATATTCTAAAGCATATTTTTTTTATTTAATATGTTTAATTTTTTTCTGATTTATAGATCATGTTAGGGTCAAATCAAGTTTTAATGCTTATTTTTCCAAACAATAATGGGTCATACTAAGGCCACAAGATTTTCATCCCCAAACCAGAAAAATCTCTGGTATACCAATTTTTGGTATTTTTCAAAACATACAATATCAGCTTTGCTTTTGTTTTGATTCCTAGAGAAAAGTTGTCTCCAGAATTGGAAAGATGCTGTTTTACACAAATATTGCCATTTCCAGTTAAGTGGTGAAAATACTACCTGGATGTTTGTCAGAAATTTTCTCAAGGCCATATCCAATAGTTTCAAGGGAGATAATAGAAAACACAAAAGAAGGCAATGTTTTCCGAAATAAGACATTGAAAAATGTACCGTCATAAAGCAATTCCCATTGTTTTCAAGAAAATGTAATTTGTACATTCCAGTTTGGCGAACTTAGTAGGTGTTACCAATGGGAGAGTTATTAAAAATTGCATATTTTTATGATTAAATCGAAAACAAATTCGGTGACCTAGACTGTTTTTGACATTTTTGAGTAGCATAATATTAAAAGTACACATTATCAAAATCTCATAAAATCAACAATATAATAAGTCTTTAAAATACTGATAACTGAATTTGTAATTGGACATTTTGTGCCACTTATATTGTTAAATTTGCTACATAGTCATTGATTTAGATGACTAGAACATACTTTCTAAGATTAAATCAATTTTTCTGTAAATCTCTGAAAACTTGACTATGTCTTTCTGTTAGTTTGGTAGCGATTGAATTGAAAATCCTTTCTCCACTTTTTTTTAAGCTAGAAGTTGATTCTTCTTGGAACCAGAGGCTCCCAGGAGCCTGTATCGCTCACCTGGCTTTCAGTTGCCACAATCAAGCTAACATTGTAAGTTATACAGTTGATCTTCAGTCTCTCAAACTTTGGTAGCTCATCAAAAATCACACATCTTGAACTGTATTTAAAGTCTGATAATGTTTTCCTATATTTCTTTGTTGGGCTTTTTTGACAAAAAACATTCTTGCTAAGAACCACCTTCAACACCAGTTTTGAAGTCCAGACATCATTTTGTAAATGGCGGTCAATGAACAATTTTCAACATCGGTTTTGAAGTCGCAACATCAATTTCTATTTGGAAACCAAATTTCATTGAAATCGGACAATGTTTAATTTTCCCGCCTTTTTTGGCGGCCATTTTGAAAATGGCCATCAGCGAACAATTTTTCAAGATCAGTTTTGAAGTTGTGACTTCAATACCTATTTGGAAACCAAATTTCATTGAAATCAGACAATGTTGAATATTCCCGCCTTTTTTGGTGGCCATTTTAAAAATGACGGTCAACGAACAATTTTCAACACTGGTTTTGAAGTTGCAACATCAATATCTATTTGGAAACCAAATTTCATTGAAATAGGACAATGTTGAATTTTCCCGCCTTTTTTGGCAGTCAACAAACAATTTTCAACATCAGTTTTGAAGTAGTGACATCTATTCCACTTGGATACCAAATTTCATTGAAATTGGACGATGTTGAATTTTCCCGCCTTTTTTGGTGGCTATTTTGAAAATGGCGGTCAACGAATAATTTTTAACATCAGCTTTGAAGTTGTGACATCTTGGAAACCAAATTTCATTGAAATCGGACAATGCTGAATTTTCCCACCTTTTTTGGCAGCCATTTTGAAAATGGCGGTCGACAACCACTTTTCAACACCGGTTTTAAAGTTGCTACATCAATATCTATTTGGAAACCATATTTCATTGAAATCGAACGATGTTGAATTTTCCCGCCTTTTTTTTGGCGGCCATTTTGAAGATGGCGGTCAAAAAACAATTAAAACACCAGTTTTGAAATCCACACAGCATGGCAAACATTTTATCAATTTTCACTTAACCTTCACCTGCTATAGTTTTGGAAATAAAAGACGAAAAATATGAAAATTTTGAAAATTCCATGAAAAAAGGCCAATAACTCCTACAAGGGTTTTTGGATTTTCTTCAAAATTTCAAGGTTGGTAGATCTTGATATGCTGAACATTTTTGCAATATACACTTGACCTCTATCTGTTACACTTTTTAAAATAAAAAATAAAAAATGCACAAATTTTGAAAATTTTACGGAGAAAGGGCAGTAACTCCAAGACGGGTTCTTGAATTTTCTTCAAAATTGCAGGGCAGGTAGATCTTGCTATGCTGATCACTTTTACTTCTGTCAGATTTTTGATATCTGTAAAGTTTTCGAGTTATTAGCCAAAAACTGCAATTTACCCCTATGTTCTATTTTTAGCAACGGCGGCCATGTTGTTTGACCTACCGCCTAATCGAACACAATTTTGAGAAGCCATACTCTGGTGATGATTCAGGCCAAGTTTGGTTACATTTGGCCCAGTGGTTTCAGAGGAGAAGATTTTTGAAATTGTTGACAGACAGACAGACGGACGGACGGACGGACGGACGGACGAAGGATGCATAGTGATGGCAAGAGCTCACATGGCCTTTAAGGCCAGGTGAGCTAAAAAGGAAAAATGATCGATGTTTATCCTTGATCTATTGAAACAAATAGGTGATCCCATATTTTCTTAACATTTTTGGAATCCTGGGTACTTACTTTACAACATATCTAAGAATTGTGAAAATGACAATATAATAAGAAACTCTTGGATATGCCCTTAAGTGGTACCAAATTTTTATTCTGACTTGAAAAATTTGTATCAACTTGTCTGCATATCTACATACCTTTAATGGTATAATATCTGTTGTACTAAGGAATACTAAAAGATGGAAGTTGGACATGGCTTCAAAAAATCTGTTTGGAGGAAACTGTTGTAATGTGCTCGTCAATGTATTGATATCCTGTATATAAATAAAGATATATGTAAATAAAAGTTACAAAACTGAAAATACATATTGTGTTTGATTTATCTGTTGATTTAGCGTCAAAATCACTTTCAGCAGTTGCAAGTTGAGTGCATCATGACTTCTTGGTAAATATATTTGTGACTGACTAAGTAATGCTATATCCAATTAGTTTTTACTTTCCTATACATTTGTACATTAACCCTTTTCAGCAGATGAACCTATTTTCAATCATACATGTATTATGGCACACCTCTGTATATGATAACCTCACTGAAGCATTTTTTTTTCAGTTAGTGAATGATATGCTGTAAAATTACAATGTTTTATTATGTGGAGCTATGAATTCTTCAATAACTGTGATAAACATCTCTGAATATACTTAGTTTTTGACCAAATGAAGCTATATTTAACACATCTATGGGCTGTTCCAGAAATAATTGTATGGTGGGGGATGGAGTCGAATTGCACTTTAATTAAAATTTGAAGGGTTGTGTCATAAATGTTTATTGGAGATTTGCACCGAAGAAGCAATAAGACATGGTTGATCTCTTTAAAAAGTGCCTTCAAACTTTAAATTAACCGGTGTTTGACTATTATAGCTCTGTATGTAAATTAACCTGTGTTTGACCTGATGTAGCTCTGTATGTAAATTTACCTGTGTTTGAATTTATGCAGCTCTGTATGTAAATTTACCTGTGATTGACTTAATGTAGCTCTGTATGAAAATGTACCTGTGTTTGACTTAATGTAGCTCTGTATGTAAATTTACCTGTGTTTGAGTTAGTGTAGCTCTGTATGTAAATTTACCTGTCTTTGACCTAAAGGTAGTTCTGTATGTAAATTTACCTGCATTTGACCTATAGCGGCTCTGTATGTAAATTTACCTGTGTTTGGCCTAATGCAGCTCTGTTTTCTATTGGAAACTGTGATACTTCTGTATGTAAATGAGATCTAAAGGTGTACTGAGGCGTGACGGGGAATGCTGCTGGTAAATCAAGTAATAAGTATTCCACTGGAAGAGGACGTGCTAGCTGTGTTACCTCGTTACCATAGTTATCTTTCACCTTTTTACATAAAAAATATTTAAGAATATGAAAATAAAATCACTGAAAGACCTATTAATATTAAATTTTTTAATCAAATTAGAAAATGTGTAATTCTCAGGAGTTTGTGATGTACAATTCTTACAAAGTAGTGGTTTACAGTAGAGATGACCATTGTAAAAGTAAGAAATCAGTTCCAGATGAAGTGCAAGTTTTTGTGATCACTGATGTGATTTGGTTACAGGAAGTCCCTTGGAAAAAACGGAAATAACCAGAAATCAGAACTAGAACATAATATATAAAAAATGAAACAACCTGATCTGTGAAAATCCGTGATTCCGCAAAAATATCACAACCCTGCGTGATACAACAATTGAAACCATGAAGAAAAGTCATAAAATACCTAGTGTCACAATGAAATTGAAAAGATATGGCTACAGCAACTGTTCACACTGTATAGGTTTCCAGACATTTCTGTTGGCATTTAACAGAAGAAATAGGTATTTACATTTGATCAAGATTAAAGATCAAGATGTTTTTCACTTGTGTACAAAATTCTTAGTCTTTTCATTTTGCTGTTCTCAAATCAAGAAATTATAAAATTTCTTACAGTTGTTAAAGATTTGTGATGTAATGCAAGAATCTAAGAATCATCCCTGGGTCGTTTAACATACAAATCACTATCACTTCATCCATTTCATGAAGTCCTGTCAATTAGTATGTAGGATCGAACACAATTGTAGTTTTTTTTTTATAATCTATTTTGTCTACATGGATGGAATCAGAAATGTCTATTTTGTTGCATGGATATGTAAACCAAAGTATATTTTCCAGTATAACATATATATATTAATTTGCTTACTTTATAGAAGACATCTGGAACATACTGTTTATCACTGGATTCTTTGATATAACCCAATTCTGGTGCATCTTTGGTTGGTATAAAACAATCATCTCTGACCAGAGCCATACACTGGTCTGATACCTGGTAGCCTTCAAAGTGGATCTGGTTTGTACTGTCACCTATAATATAAAACAATCATCTATAACCAGAGCCATACATTTGTCTGATACCTGGTAACCTCCAAAATGGATCTGATTTGTACTGTCACTTATAACATACAATACTTATATTGATTTTTTTTTTAAAAGATGTGGGAATGGAAACATTTTATGTATGCATATCAAGGATTCGGAAATTTTCATCCAAATTTAGATGAAGATTGGATTGAATGCAGATCTCTCAGGTCCAGATTTTGAAAGGGACAACCAAAGGACTGTTGTGATCAAGTCTGCTTCCATTTGGATTGGTGGTTTCAGAGACAAAATTCTTTTAATGGTGTCCAATGTTAAACTATGTTCCCCACTGGCAGCCATCTTGGATGTGGTAAGACCTACAAGGTTTCTTTTTTTGGAAGGGACCATTCAAGGACCAATGTGACTAAATTTGGTTCTAATTTGACATGTAGTTTCTGAGAGAAGATATTCAAATGTGTTCTCCATAGGATCTTAAGTAAACTATGTTCCCCACTGGCAGCCATCTTGGATAAGGTATTGACCTGTCAGATAACTTTTTAGAAAGGGACCAATAAAGGACCATTGTTGATTGTAAGGATTCCTTGAATGTGTTGAACTTTGTTCCCAGCTGGCAGTCATTTTGGCTGAAAGTACAGACCTGCTGGATACCTTTTTTGGAAGCAACCAACTAAGGAAAATTTTGACTAAGTTTGGTTCTAATTGGGCTAGTAGGTTCTGAGAAGATCTTTGAATATGATTTCCCCTAGGGTCCAATGTTAAATCCCCATCTGGTGGCCATCCGGGATGGGGCTGCAGACCCCCTGAAAACCATTTTTTGTAAGGGGACCACATAAGAACTATTGTGACAAAGTTTGATTCAAATTGCCCATGTGGTTTCAGAGGAGAGAAAAAGTTCCTTGAATTCAAGGCTTATGACTTACTACAAACATAAAGGGCTACGTCGAGTGCAGCATAATACGACCGCAGCATGTCGAATACTGAAATTTGAACAAGTGTAATTCAAAATGAATGAGGACACAGTAAAGAGCTTGATACAGTAATTAAATGGACACAATAAAGAGCTTGAATCAGTTGCAATTTTGGCCCCTTTGGCCCCTTAGCATAGAAACCAGAAAAGCTATGCCAAATTTGTTGACTTACTACTGAAAGCTTATATCAAGAAGAATCCAAAGAAAAAAATCTGATCGAACTCCGATGAATAATAAGGATTTCAAATATTTCGAAAAATTACAATTTTGGCCCCTTTGACCCCTTGTAGCTAGAAAACGGTAAGAGCTATGCAAAATCCGCTGCCACACTACTGACAGCTTACATCAAGAGGAATCCAAAGAAAAAATCCTAGTGAAATCCGATGAAAAATAAAGATTTCACATATTTCGAAAACTTGCAATTTAGGCCCCTTTGACCCCTTGTAGCTCGAAAATGGTAAGAGCTACGCAATATCAGTTGACAATCTACTGAAAGCTTATATCAAGAGGAATTCAAAGAAAAAAATCCCATCAAAATCCGATGTAAAATAAAGATTTCAGATATTTCGAAAATTTGCAATTTAGGCCCCTTTGACCCCTTGTAGCTCGGAAACGGTATGAGCTATGCAATATCCATTGACAATCTACTGAAAGCTTATATCAAGAGGAATTCAAAGAAAAAAATCTCATCGAAATCCGATGAAAAATAAAAATTTCAGGTAATCAGCAAATTTGCAATTTTGGCCCCATTCAGCCCCTCATAGCTGGGAAAGGAAACAAGTTACCAAAAATATAAAAGTTGAGCGCTATGTTAATTTTTCATAAGGAATCTAATGAAAATCAGACAAAAAATGAAAAAAATAGACTTTTGAGAATTCCCCCTTTTGGGACCCATTTATCTCATTAACGGTACATGTGACATGAAATCCGTTGACTACTTCCAATTAAAAATTTCCTTAAGATCACACTGAAAGAAACCCCATCAAAATCCGATAAATAATAAATATTCTACAGCCCAATATATGAAAACACCTAATTTGGCCTTTTTAAAAAAAAAAACAGGCGGGACAACAATACCCAAAACCAATCCCAACCTTCCTTTTGTGACAAGCAACATTATGTTAAAATTTCACAAAGATTGATCAACTAGAACTGAAGTAATCGCACGGAAACGAAGAGTCTACAGACGCCGACGACGCCGCCGCCAGTACCATACCAATATACGACCTCAAAATTTTTTTTGTGGTCGTATAACCAGATGGATGGACAGACAGGCAATGGACTCCAAGTAATGACAAAAGCTCATCCTGGTGATAGCTAAGTGAGCTTAACAAGAGTTGTCAGAAGACAACATAGCTCGCCGGGGATTAGTGTGACCTCGATGCACAATTAATTTGAAAGGTTCCATCAGAAAATTCTTATCACAAGAAGTCGCATACCAAATATAAACACCCTACCACTAAACAACTTAATTCTAGAAGCAAGATTAAAGTTTTTAAAAAAATGCCCTCAGGGCAAGGTCAAGGACAAAATGTCTACAAATATGGTACCATCATAAAGCTCTCATCATAAGGAAGTTACATACCAAATATGAACACCCTACCATTAAATAACTTAATTCTAGAAGCAAAGTTAAAGTTTTTCAAAAATTGCCCTCAGGGCAAGGTCAAGGTCAAAATGTCTATAATTATGGTACCTTCAGAAAGCACTCACCATAAGGAAGTTACATACCAAATAAAAACACCCTACCACTAAAAGCCTACCTTCTAGAGGAAAGGTTAAAGTTTTTTCAAAAATTGCCCTCAGAGCAAGGTCAAGGTCAAAATGTCTACAAATATGGTACCATTAGAAAGCTCTCATCATGAGGAATTTACATACATGTACCAAATATAAACACCCTACCACTAAAAGTCTACCTTCTAGAGGCAAGGTTAAAGTTTTTCAAAAATTCCCCTCAGGGCAAGGTCAAGGTCAAAATGTCTACAAATATGGTACCACTAGAAAGCTCTCATCATAAGGAAGTTACATACCAAATATAAACACCCTACCACTAAAAGCCTACCTTCTATAAGCAAGGTTAAAGTTTTTCAACAAGGGATCTGTGAGCAAATGCTCACTAGTAATACCCCAGCTCTCATCTTCCAGTCTCTAATAACCTGACAAAGTTGGTAAACAAAATGTAGTACCCCACAAGTCTTAAAATGTGTCCCACAATATGGCATGCCTACAAAAAGCTTCTGACAAAATTTCAAGTATCATTTACCAGTGCAGAGAAAAGCTGTATGAAAGTTGTGAGGGACGGACGGGATGATGAAAATTAAACGGGATGATGAAAATTAAACTAAGTCAGTAAACAGGAAGTAGCATTCTGACAGGTCTGAAAATGCATCCCACAATATGGCATAACTATACAAAGCTTCTGACAAAATTTCAAGTCTGCATCATTTACTATTGCAGCGAAAAGCTTTACGAATGTTGTGACAGACGGAGAGAATAATGAAAAATTGACTAAGTTTATAAACAGGAAGTAGCATCCCGACAGGTTTGAAAACGCATCCCACAA
>MJUU01045048.1:19752-70997 GCA_002080025.1 Modiolus philippinarum
AACTACTACTTACCATGCATTTAAAAGCAATTTATCCATTTTTTAGCTGAATTTCACTTTAAATATATATTTTTAATCCCAGTTATAAAAAAATGGTCAATAATTTTTGAAATCTATTGTTTTCAAAAATGTAAATGATTGTTTATTTTAATCTTTTGATCGTTTGCTGAACGACAAATACAAAATACTTTAACTGTTAGATTTATTTCTTGTCACTTATACATAAAACACACCCTATTTAAAATAATATAAATGGACTACACGATCATTTCTGCAACATACATGTATATGCCTCATCAGCAGCACTGCATGGGGCAAAAAGAAAGGAAATCCAAATATTTGTGGAAACAAAACCAAATAAAGTTAAAGAGAGAGCCACAATAAAGGAATTGTGTCCTTATCTTCCGGAAAATATCTCATTGTAGATATTAATGAAAATGACATATTCTCATGTGCAAGATATATATTTACATGGCCTTCTAGACTTCAATAAAAATTCCACTTCACAACAATATATCATCAATATCTTGATAACATACGAAAATATCATAATAAAACTATCTAAATACCACCAACAAATTAAAATACTTTCCAGCTTTCATAACTAGAAAGTTGTGATCACGGAAATAAAAGAGGAGTTTCAAAAATTAACAAGGCACATCATGATAAACTCATCGCCTCCACTTAAATTGCCAATATCTTTTTTAATTATTTCAAATTTTCTAAACAACGCCATAAAATCCACTTTCGACTTAGAAACATGTCGATTAAATTAATAGTACTAGTAGTTTAAGAAGTTCTGGTGTGGCTGTATCATATTTGTTGTGATAAATATGGGTTGATCATATCCAAATTATCACAAGATGCTTGTCCTTCTAAATCTGTACTTGTTAACTCACAAATCGATAATGTGATCAAAAAGTATTGGTGCACAAAAACTTTGTATTTTAAGGTCCCTTTGGGTATTTTTAATTCAATTCAAATAATTTTATTGTCAAAAAACAAATGGATTGGATAACAGGCAATGCCTATACTAATCCTCTCCTTCAAACAAGATGGAATATAACATGTACAATTTACATTACAACACATAGAATAATATCATACATTAGTAAATAAATTATATCAATAAACAGTGGAATTAGACATCAATAAAAGACAGCTTATATTATTATGGTTTCTTAATGACACAATGGGTACAATATAATAATTAAAAAATGTTGATTAAATTTGTAAATTGACTTTATGGGAGTGAGATGGTTTGATGAATTGGTCCATCAATAATAAGAAATAAACTTTTAATAATAAATTCATTATTTATGGTACATGTGATAATAATATGTTTAAGTTATAAAAAAAAAAAGAAAAAAAAAGTAGAAAAAAATAGGGGGTGGGGGTGGAGCTACATAAAAAGTAAGACATATTTTTCTAATTTCGTGTAAACCTTTTACTCGTAGATATAAAGTGTTGGACTGCCTCAAATATTTCAATATTCTCCTCAATGGTTAAATCGGATGACCCACTAAGTAAAGTATCTATATACAAATAAGCTTTTTTTAAGGGTATTTTTAAGGTCCCTTTGGGTACCTTTGGGTACATTTCGGTAACTTTGGGTACCTTTGGGTAAATCTATGGACCGTCAATATCCGGACAATGTTACCACTGCACGGCAAGTTTGGCTATACAACAGTATACTTTCGGTCTGAGATACAATTAAAAAAAACAGACAGACCAACGAACAAGTATAAGACATCGGACCCCTAGCATGAAACCAAGAGTTCCAAGATATTCTACCAGAGCTAATAATTAAGGCGTATGATAACAATATGAGTTCAACTTTACTTTCAAATATTCCGAGTCATAGTCTACAATGACAAATTCAGACGAGATGAACGTAAGACGACGGCGAGTAATTCCTAAGTGTCCATCCTGATGCACAAAAAATAATTTCAACTGTATGCTAGAATATTCTGACACATGTGAAACCCTTTACTTAATAATCATCGTTGGATAAAAGAGCCTGGACCTCATGTATGTGAAACACCGAGTCCTGTGAGTGGCGCCCAGAGCCCAGTGAGTGGACCAGGAGCCAACTCTTTGGAGACCGAAGCCCCAATGCTGAAGCCCGAATCCCAGCGTTGGAGCCCATACCCCTGTGTTTTAGCCCAGTCCCTAGTGTTGGAGCCTAAAGCCTAAACATAGGTAATCAACGATTACAAAGTTCGCCTCGTTATGGCACATGGACACAGAAACCCAATTTCGCCAGGGTGCTCATTTACCATCCCTTATACAAAGGCTAAATGATCTTACCATGTACAGCTATGGAGACCTGAATTCCGACATAAACGGAAAAGTGACCTAATTTTGCCTGGATGCTGACCTACCACCAAAAATGCATGTACATGCAAGGTTAGATGATCCTACCATGTACAGTTGCTTAGATCTGAACTCGGACATAAACTTGAATGTAAGTCGATCATGCGGAAAATATAGGTCAAAGTGACCTAATTTTGACTGGATGCTGACCTACCCCCAAAGATGCATGCACATGCAAGGTTAGATGATCTTACCATGTACAGTTGCTTAGATCTGAAGTGGACATAAACTTAAATGTAAGTCGATCATGCGGAAAATATAGGTCAAAGTGACCTAATTTTGATTGGATGCTGACCTACCCCCAAAGATGCATGCACATGCAAGGTTAGATGATCCTACCATGTACAGTTACTGAGATATCAACTCGGACCTAAAATTAAATGAAAGCCAGTCAAGCGGAAAATATAGGTCAAAGAGACCTAGTTTTCTTAGAGGCTGTGAGATAGCCCAAGATGCATCTGCACACAAAGTTTGATGACCCTACCCTTCATAGTTGCAGAGATATATGCCCAAATGCGGACGTAGATGTAGACGTAGACGCGGACGAGGACGCGGGGGGTACACCAATAGTCCCCCTCAACTTCGTTGAGGCGAACTAAAAATTACATCATGGAACCCTAGTGTTTGAGTCTTCAGCCCTAATGCTGAAGCCCAGAGCCTAATATTTAAGCCCAGAGTCCTAGCGTTAGAGCTCGGAGTCTAGCGTTGGATCCTGGAGTCCTACTGTTGGAGCTTTGAGCCAAGCATTTAAGCCAAGAGCCCTAGTGTTGGAGTATAGAACCCTAGTGTTTGAGCTTGAAACCCTAATGCTGGAGCCTGGTGTTGAAGGCCGGAGCCCTAGTGTTGGAGCTTGGAGTCTAGTGTTGGAGCCTTGAGCCCAGTGTTGGAGCTTTGAGTCTAGCATTGAAGCCTAGAGTCCTAGTGTTGGAGCCCTAAGCCCTAGTGTTGGAACTCGGAGTCTAGTGTTGGAGCCTTAAATCCAAGTGTTAGAACATGAAGCCCTAATGCTGGAGTGAGGAGCCAAGCATTAAAGCCCGGAGGCTAAGTGTTGGAGCTCAGAGTCTTATGTTGGAGTCTGAGAGTCCTAATGCTTAGCATTGAAGCCTAGAGCCCTAGTGTTGGAGCTCGGGGTTGATTGTTAGATCCTGGAGCCCTAGCATTGGAGTACAAAGCCCTAATGTTGGCACCCAAAGTCCAGTGTTAGAGCCCAAAGCATTAGTCTAGTGTGGGAGCTTTGAGACATAGCATTGGAGCCCCAGCGCTTATGCTCCAGCCCAGACCCTAGCGTTGAAGCCCAGAACCTTAGTGTTGGAGCCCGGAGCCCTAGTGAGGACCCTTGAGCCTAGCATTGAAGCCCACAGCTCTAATATTGGTGCTTTGAGCCCTAATGTTGGAGCCTGAAGCCCCACTGCTATAGCCCGGAACCTAGCAGTGGCGCCCTAAGCTTTGTCTTTTCCATAGGGTCCAATGTTAAACTATGTTCCAAACTGGTAAGCCATCTTGGATGAGCTACTGACATACTGGATACCTTTTATGGAAGGGGCCATCTAGACCACTGTTATAATTGGACAAGTACTTCTGAAAAGAAGATATTTGTCTTTTCCCATAGGGCCAATGTTAAAAATCTGTTCTCAGCTGTTGGCCATTTTGGATGAGGTGCAGACCTGTTGAATACCCTTTTTTAGAAGGGACATCTAAGGACCATTGTGACTAAGTATTGTTCTAATTGGACTAGTAGTTTTCGAGAAGAAGATCTTTGAATGTGTTTTCTATTGGGTCTAATGTTAAAACTATGTTCCCCTATGGCGGCCATCATGGATGAGGTACGGACCTGTCAGATCCCTTTTTTGGAAGGGACCATCTAAGAACAATGGTGACTAAGTTTGGTTCTGATTGGACTGGTAGTTTCTGAGACAATCTTTGAATGTGTTTTCCCATAGGGTCTAATGTTAAAACTATGTTACCCGCTGGTGGCCATCTTGAATGAGGTATGGACCTGCTGGAAACAATTTTCAAAGGGGACCCCCAAAGGACTATTGTGACTATATTTGGTTCCAATTGGCCCAGTGGTTTCAGAGGAGAAGATCTTTAAATGAAAAGTTTACAACGGATTACAGACACGAAGTGATGGCGAAAGCTCACCCTGCCGATACAAAGACCATGATTGTTTTATCATATAGTTCAACACATTATGACGTCATGAAGCGAATATCACTCCAGCAGGTGAATAGGTTTATTTATTCACATCATATGTTTCCGTTGCAAATATAGTATAAAATCAAGACAACTATATAAAGGGATTTATCAATCCAAGGATAATCCAAGGATAATGATATTTTCCTCTGGGCCTGGGTAAATTATAATCATTCCATGCTTGGACTGTTAAATTCTAATTAGTATGAGTGTTGGTTCATTGTCAGATCTTGGAATGTAATATTAACCTCCTAGTTGCTCTTGGAATGTTATATCAATCTGAGCTATATATATATTTCTTGAGTGATTATTATGTTTTGACATAAGTGGTTGCTAAGGCCAATGAAATTAAAACAGAAACATCAGTCATATAAAAATTGTTCTTGCAACACTAGACCCATATCAAGTAAAATATAGTCACCATCTTTTGTGTCAGAATAATACTTGTACATGACCACATTAAAGAAAGGGGATACCGTATAAGTGGTTATTTTTAGTGGGATTCAAATTTCGTGATTTTTTTCAAAATTGCCAAACATTATTTTTGTGGGACTCAAATTTTCGCGATTGCTTATCATTTCCTGTTTAAAGTCTCATATAAATTATATTTCGCGGTATGCAATTTTTGGACTTCCTAATGGTCGCGAATAAAGCGAAAATTAAGTCCTCTCCAAAATAAGCACTTATGGTATCTTCCATGAGTGCGAGAAATTCTGTCTTTCCAGAAATGAGGGAAAAAGACACAGAATTTCTCACAGAAGTTGAATACATCCCACTCTTTAATCTTCACACTTATAACCTGTCTTCTATGGACTGTCTTACACAGGAGAGAGCCATTTATAGAAGAATGTGTAAACACTGCCTCTGCCCCTCTAATGATGTGCATATCAATATGTAGTGCTAACATATTGGGGATGCTACATAGGACAACCAGAGTCTGGCATTTATGTTTCACACACTTCATATCAAAACAACAAAACACAACAAGACATTTTTGTTTTTACATCTGTTTTTTTTTCTTTTATCTATGTATTTATATAATATATCAAACAGTCACTTCATACAACAATACCCCACACATAACTGTCCGTTAACGTGTTGGATACCATGGCCTCAATAAATCTCCATAGGTTATTTTTTGAGCTGCAAAAAAAAAAAGAAGAACAATTGGTTGATTTTCATTGTGTTATTATCTTAATGATCACAATATATATTGCAGTGATTTCATTAGATTTGGAATAAGGGGAGTTTTTTTTTATAATAGTAGTCAGAAAAATTTAGAGGAGTGGGATGGGGCTGTGTTAGGCTCCAAACAGGTCCACAGCAAAGCTATCTGACAAAAAAAGTTAGCAATTTTAGAAAGAATATCGTGAGTTCCATATGCTCTCAAAAATGACCATTTTGACTGCCCAGTGAATTGAAATAAACTAAAACTAGAAGCTCTCCTGGTCCATGACTGACATAGACTTAAGCCCAAATTAACCCAATGTTAAAGTGTCTCATTTTCTAGAAGTTTCAAAGGAGAAAATCTTTGAACGTGTTTTCCCTATAGAGTCCAATGTTAAACAATGGTCCCTGCTGGCGGCCATCTTGGATGAGGTGCCGACTTGTCAAAATAATTTTTTAAGAAGACCATTAAAGGCCTATTGTGACCAAGTTTGATTCAAACTGACCAAGTAGTTTCAGAGAAGAATGTCTTTGAATGTGTTTTTCCCATAGGGTCCAATATTAAACTATGTCCCCCGCTGGCGGCCATCTTGGAATGCATGCGGACTTACCAGACACATTCTTTGATAGGTACTGACTATGGACAGTTGTCACCAAGTATGGTTCCAATTAGGCAATTAGATTCAGCAGTTTCCACGGTTAATTTAAAGCCCAACTATCCATTACAACCCATTTCAGACCATCATTCAAAAAAAATTTGGGCAGGGGTTCCCCTTATAATTCCGATAATACATATTGCTGAAATCAAAACATTCCAAGTCCCCCTTTCCATAAAAAAATTTTGGCAGGGGTTCCGCCTTATGCTCTAGTATACATTGTGAAGAAAACTATGAAGCACAATACTTTTTTTCCAAGATTCAGTGTTCTGGTTTGGTTTCCATGGCAACTGAAAGCTCCACTATCCATTCAAACCAATTTCAGACCACTATTCAAAAAAAACATTTGGGCAGGCCTTCCCCTTATAATCCAAGCAATATGTATTGCTGAAATCAAAGCAATTCAAATCCCCTTTTCATAAAAAAAAAAAAAAAAAAAAAAAAAAAAAAAATTTGGNATTTGGCAGGGGTTCCCCTTGTAATATAGTTTATACATATTTCTAAAATTGTGAAGACCAGAGGCTCCCGGAAGTCTGTATTGCTCAACTGGCTTTCAGTTGCGACAATCAAGCTTACATTGTAAGTTATACAGTTGAATTTCAGTCTCTCAAACTTTGGTAGCTGGAACACCACCAATATCTTAAACTGTATTTAAAGTCTGATCATGTTTTACTATATTTCTTTGTTAGGCTTTTTTGACAAAAACCGTTTTTGCTAATGACCACTTTCGACACCAGTTTTGAAGTCTAAACATCATTTTGTAAATGGCGGGCATGATGACAATTTTCAACATCAGTTTTGAAGTCGCAACATCAATATCTATTTGGAAACCAAATTTCATTGAAATTGGACAATGTTAGATTTTCCTGCCTTTTTTTTGGCAGCCATTTTGAAAATGGCGTTCTACGAACAATTTTCAACATCAGTTTTTGAAGTTGCAACATCAATATCTATTGGAAACCAAATTTCATTGAAATCGGACAATGTTGAATTTTCCAACCTTTTCTGGCGGTCATTTTAAAAATGGCATTCAACAAACAATTTTTAACATTGGTTTTGAAGTTGCGACATCAATACCTATTTGGAAACCGAATTTCATTGAAATCAGACAATTTGGAATTTTCCCGCCTTTCTTGGTGGCCATTTTGAAAATGGCGGTCAACAAACAATTTTCAACACTGGTTTTGAAGTCGCAACATGAATATCTATTTTGAAACCAAATTTCATTGAAATTGGACAATGTTGAATTTTCCAACCTTTTTTGGCGGCCATTTTAAAAATGGCATTCAACGAACAATTTTTAACATTGGTTTTGAAGTTGCAACATCAATACCTATTTGGAAACCAGATTTCATTGAAATCAGACAATTTGGAATTTTCCTGCCTTTCTTGGTGGCCATTTTGAAAATGGCGGCCAACAAACAATTTTCAACACTGGTTTTGAAGTCGCAACATCAATATATACACGTACTTGGAAACCAACTTTTATTGAAATCAAACAATGTTGAATTTCCCTGCCTTTTTTGGCAGCCATTTTGAAAATGTCGGTCAACGAACGAATTTCAACACCCCTTTTGAAGTCACCACAGCATGGCAAACATTTTATAAATTTACACTTAACCTTCATCTTCTATAGTTTTTGAAATTAAAGGCGAAAAATATGAAAATTTTGAAAATTCTGTGAAAAAAGGGCAATAATTCCTACAAGGGTTTTTGGATTTTCTCCAAAATTTAGGATGGGTAGATCTTGATATGCTGAACATTTTTGCAATTTAAAGTTGACTTCTATCTGTTATAGTTTCTTTGATAAAAAATGGAAGAATGTGTCCATGGGACACGGATGCCCCAGCCTCCTTGCAATCGAAAACCTTAAATTATTAAAGGCATAACTATGTATAATATATATATCAAATAATTATATAAAAGGATCTTTCTCCTGTGATAAAAAGGCACTGAAACTGGTTTGGTTTTGATATAATATATGTAGTTCCAACAAATAATCTGAGAAACAGTCTTGTCTTGTCTTCCACGTTTCCCTTCTTTTTTCTATTATATGTAATACTAATCTATTTTTAGCAACTGTGACCTTGACCTTGCGGTACCATCCCGGAAATCATTAGGCTTTTGTATTGGGTGATAAGCAAGCATATGACAAAGTTTCTTTTTGATCCTATGTAGTATACTCAAGTTATCATTCGGAAACCAAAATTTTATTGAAATTTTAGTCTATTTTTAGCAACTGTGACCTTGACCTTGGGGGTACTAACCCAAAATCTATAGGGTTCTGTCTTTGGCGATAAGTAAGCATGTGACCAAGTTTGGTTTTGATCTGATGTATAATACTTAAGTTATCATCCGGAAACCAAAATTTTATTGAAATTTTAGTCTATTTTTAGCAACTGTGACCTTGACCTTGGGGGTACCAACCCATAAATCGATAGGCTTCTGTCCTGGGTGATAAGCAAGCATGTGACCAAGTTTGGTTTTGATCCTATGTAGTATACTCAAGTTATCATCCGGAAACCAAAATTTTATTGAAATTTTAGTCTATTTTTAGCAACTGTGACCTTGACCTTGGGGGTACCAACCCATANATAAGTAAGCATGTGACCAAGTTTGGTTTTGATCCGATGTAGTATACTCAAGTTATCATCTGGAAACAAAAATTTTATTGAAATTTTAGTCTATTTTTAGCAACTGTGACCTTGACCTTGGGGGTACCAACCCATAACTCGATAGGGTTCTGTCTTGGGTGATAAGCAAGCATGTGACCAAGTTTGGTTTTGATACGATGTAGTATACTCAAGTTATAATCCAGAAACCAAATTTTATTGAAATTTTAGTCTTTTTTTTAGCAACTATGACCTTGACCTTGGGGGTACCAACCTAGAAATCCATAGGGTTCTGTCTTGGGTGATAAGTAAGCACGTGACCAAGTTTGGTTTTGATCCGATGTAGTATACTCAAGTTATCACCCGGAAACCAAAATTTTATTGAAATAGTCTATTTTTAGCAACTGTGACCTTCACCTTGTGGGTACCAACCCGGAAATCGATAGGGTTCTGTCTTGGGTGATAAGCAAGCATGTGACCAAGTTTGGTTTTGATCCGATGTAGTATACTGAAGTTATCATCTGGAAACCAAAATTTTATTGAAATTTTAGTCTATTTTTAGCAACTGTGACCTTGACCTTGGGGGTACCAACCCGGAAATCGATAGGGTTCTGTCTTTGGTGATAATCAAGCATCTGACCATGTTTGATTTTGATCCTATGTAGTATACTCAAGTAATCATCCGGAAACCAAAATTTTATTGAAATTTTAGTCTATTTTTAGCAACTATGACCTTGACCTTGGGGGTACCAACCCAGAAATCGATAAGGTTCTCTCTTGGGTGATAATCAAGCATGTGACTAAGTTTGGTTTTGATCTTATATAGTATACTCAAGTAATCACCCGGAAACGAAAATTTTATTGAAATTTTAGTCTATTTTTAGCAACTATGACCTTGACCTTGGGGGTACCAACCCGGAAATCAATAGGGTTCTGTCTTGGGTGATAAGTAAGCATGTGACCAAGTTTGGTTTTGATCCGATGCAGGATACTCAAGTTATCATCCGGAAACCAAAAAGATGGACGTACGGACGGACGGACGTACGGATCAGGGTAAACCTTAATGCCCCCGACCGCCTAGCGGGGGCATAAAAATAAAATATATTAAAATTTTGAAAAATTTTGGAAAAAGGGCAATAACTCCAAAAAGGGTAATCAGATTTTCTTCAAAATCGCAGGGCAGGTAGTTCTCGTCATGCTGATCACTTTAACCTCATATGATTTTTAATATCTGTAACAATTTTTGAGTTTTAATATCTGTAACAATTTTTGAGTTATTTGTAAAAAAACAGCAATTTACCCCTATGTGCTATTTTTAGTAACGGCAGCCATGTTGTTTGGTCGTCGGACTCATCGGATACAATTTTGAAACAGGATACCCTGGTGATGATTCAGGCCAAGTTTGGTTAAAATTGGTTCAGTGGCCAAGCTCACATGACCATTCAGGGTAGGTGAGCTAAAAATTGATTAATTTTGCCAAAAATTCCATGTTCATGAGTGTTTTCATCAACTAGTTATATGCCAAATTATGATTTGTTAAAATGTATTTTTGTTGTATTTTATTGTATTATTAATGTGTTGTTTCTGAGGACATGTCTGTCATAGTTTACATCACTTTTATAGTCACATTGCCAAAAAATATATCCCTCAGAATACACACAATAGGCGGCTGACTTTGCAAGTTGCCAGCTTTTATTGAAAATACTGTACTGTTGGTGATGGTGTAAGAGAAAATGAGAACAGTGTGATCGAAAAGTTCTGTATCACCATGTACATGATATAAAGTAGAACTAAGTATTAAGTCTTCTAGGGAAGACAAGTGTCGCCTGCGTAATAACAAAAATATTCTAAGTTCCGTCAAACAGGAAGTGGGCAAGCGAGAGATCCGCAACTCTGTTACACAGTATAGGCCCCATACTGACACTTCATGCCAAATTGCAAAAAGCTCCCATACATGGTTCCTGAGAAAAATGCGACACAAATTTTTGTGACGCCGATGACGCCAACGTCGCTGACACAAGACGACAGATAGTGATCCCTATATGTCGCCACTGCGTGCATGCAGGTGACACAAAAATGTAATCATTTGTTTTATTACATAATGATTTTATTTGAATAATTCCAATGGTTTAAATATAATGCTGTCACCTGATGTTCCATCAATTTTGATATTGTTTGATTAAAAATGATATTGACCGATGAAGTCACTGATTCTGAAGTCATGTGACTCTTGGCGAATCATGCTGTACTATAAGAATGTTTGATTGTTTGGTAAACCAAACATTTCAAAGGAAAATGGGGTTGGACTCGCAGCAGGCGTCTGTTGTTCACTGTTGACTTTAGCAGCATTTTGCAACATGCAGACTTCTATTTACATAGTACTGGTAGAAAAAAAATCCAGAAAACCTATATTTTACCAAAAATTTTCCAAGTCAAAGGCCCATAACTCCATCCAAAATCAATGGACCAGAATGAAATTTGAAATTGATATGTAACTCATAGGGGTAGACTCACATAGTAAATGTTAGCTTATTACAAAATGGCAGAATAGAATTGTCAAGAACCCAAATCCAAAGCAAAACGACAAATCGGGTGTTAAACCACTGGACAAATTGTCAATCCCAATGGTCCCTCCTTGGTATATTGCATTTCAAAAGAAATGGTGAGTTTTATGGCGTGCCAAACCTCCCCTTCCATTGTGGTAATGTGTGGTAGCAACTTGACAGCAATTGCTACTGAAATGTCGTAGACAGTACTCAGTTGAAAATGCATCTTGAATCACAGTTCTGACTGAAATTTCCTATTTTTCCACAAGGTACTGAAATCTATCAAAGAACTTTTTTAATGATTATATGAGAGGGAATTTTTTTGAAGCCTTGATTGATAAGGCAGTCATGGAGATAACTCTGATGATATACCTGGTTCGGCAAATTCAGCTGGATGTAATCGCATATAATCTTCTACCAGTAACTGCTGACTTCTGTTATAATTTTCCTTTTTATTATGGAGATAATATCCTAAGGATCCTCCAACCAGAGCAGCAATAAGTCGAACTCCTATTCCTGAAAAAAATAAGCATGGGTTTATGTTAGTTAGAAAGATTTCAGAAGGGAACTCCTTTCATCACCAAAGAAAACTAGAGGTTGTCGGAAACGACAGCTATCGCAGCACTCACTGTTTGAAACAGAAAACAGTTGATTTACACCTGGCACGATTTTTCTCAATATTTTTGAAATCAAAATATTGAAAGTGGTTATTTTTACTTAAAAAATTTAAGGATATGTGATTGTTGGGCAGATCTTTAAAAAAAAATAAGTGTTCTTTGAAATTTTCAGGAAATTAACCATGATCAGAATCAAATATTTTTGAAATCCAATTGATGAAAATGAAAAGTATGGTAGTTAGAATTCCACAAAATAAGTGCCTTTTGAGAATTCAGGCAATTTACCAAAACTGGAACCACATTTCAGAATTCTAGGTTTTCAGAATTTTGTTTTTATCAAACACTTGTCAGAATACATGTATATGCCAAAATTTCAAACAATATGCACGTCTTTGACATTTTCAAGAAATTTACCAAAGTTGGAACTGAAATCAAAATTCAGAAAGCTTATTGCAGATCAACAGACTATATGCAACAATTCTGCATAAATATTTAATCCCTTAATCCAAAATGGTGGGAGGAGTTTGCATCACATTCCACATTTGTCAAAATCCACATCTTGCAACCTTTGTCCATTTGTCATACTGACGTCTTGGGGACTCTTGTTTGCACCAAGAGAAAGAAACCAGAGGCTCCCAGGAGCCTGTATCGCCCACCTGGTTTTCAGTTGCCACAATCAAGGTAACAATGTAAGTTATACGGTTGATCATCAGTTTCTCAAACTTTCATAGGTCGAACACCACCAAAATCTTGAACTGTTTTTAAAGTCTGATCATATTTTATTATATATCTTTGTTGGGCTTTTTTGATAAAAAAATGTTCTTCCTAAGGACCACTTTCGACACCAGTTTTGAAGTCGAGACGTCATTTTGTAAATGGCAGTCAACAAACAATTTTAAACATTGGCTTTGAAGTCGCAACATCAATATCTATTTAGAAATCAAATTTCTTTGAAATCGGACGATGTTGAATTTTCCCGCCTTTTCTGGCGGCCATTTAGAAAATTGCGGTCAACGAATAATTTTCAACATCGGTTTTGAAGTCGCAACATCAATATCTACATGGAAACCAAATTTCATTGAAATCGGACAATGTTGAATTTTCCTGCCTTTTTTGGCGGCCATTTTGAAAATGGCTGTCAAGGAACAATTTTCAACACCGGTTTTGAACTCGCAACATCAAGATCTATTTGGAAACCAAATTTCATTGAAATCGAACAATGTTGAATTTTCCCGCCTTTTTTGGCGGCCATTTTGAAAATGGCGGTCAAGGAACAATTTTCAACATTAGTTTTGAAGTCGCCACAGCATGGCAAACATTTCATCAATTTACACTTAACCTTCATCTTCTATAGTTATGGAAATAATAGATGAAATATACAAAAATTTAAAAAATTCGGTGAAAAAAGGGCAATAACCCCTACAAGGGTTTATGGATTTTCTTCAAAATTTCAGGGTGGGTAGATCCTGATATGCTGAACATTTTTGCAATTTACACTTGACCTCTATCTGTTACAGTTTTTGAAATAAAAATTAAAAATGCAAAAATTTTGAAAATTTCACGGAAAAAGGGCTATAACTCCCAGACGGGTTTTCAGATTTTCTTCAAAATTGCACAGGTAGTAGATCTCATCATGCTGATCATTTTTACCCCCATGTCAGATTTTTGATATCTGTAACGGTTTTCGAGTAATTTGCAAAAAAAGCAATTTACCCCCATGTTCTATTTTTAGTAACAGCGGCCATGTTGTTTGGTCTATGGACATAAAAATCACAAACTTGAAAGAGCATACCCTGGTGATGATTCAGGCCAAGTTTGGTTAGTATTGGCCCAGTAGTTTCAGAGGAGAAGATTTTTGAATAAAAGTTAACGGACGGACGGACGACGGACGTCGAGTGATGGCAAAAGCTCACATGGCCTTCGGCCAGGTGAGCTAAAAAAAAATCCAAAAACTTATTGTGCATCTACCAACTATATGCAAAATCTACAACAAAATTAAATCCCTAAATCAAAAACTGTAGGAGCTCGAGGAGTTCATGTCACATGCAACATGTGCAGGGCTCTATTTCGTCCACTGAAATGGTCACCTAGGCGACAAAAAATACTGATTAGCGACTAAAAATAAAAACTAGTCGCCTTTTGGGCCACTATATCTTTATGTTTTGTCAACCGGAAAAAGTAGTATTTAGTATTTCTATTCTTTCATATCCTTTTGACGTTTAGTCAGTGTCAAATAACAACGTCAAGCGTCTTTATTAAGGAAGTGTAGTTAGCATGATTTCTCAATAGGTCAAACTATCTTCCAATCGTACAAGATGCAAAATTGCCTGCCCCTATCCCTTTTCCTCTCGCAATCAAGACTCGTCGCCACTTCCACCTTTTATTTCTGTATTCTTACACCTATAATTTGTTTGATTTCGCCTGAACTCATTCTGATATCGCTGAAATTTTTCTAGCTGGACATTAAACTCGAACTAATAAATCTATCCATCTATATTTTCTAACTTCTAAGGAAAGCAGAGATGGCTAAATTTCCTGTCCCTACCAGTTTCTCCCCTTTTCTAGTGTCAATTAAAACTCGTTGCCGGAGTTGTTCCTTCCACCTTTATTTCTGTCTTCTTTTACTTCCGATTTCTTATCATTGATTCATATTGTTTACTGGACATTAAACTTTTTAACACATCAATCAATCAATTTGCTTGCTATTTTTGAGAGCTTCAAATGGCATTTGCTTGCTATTTTTGACAGCTTCAAATGGCGAAAAGATCTGTGGCTGTCAAAAAATTTTGACTGGCGACCAAAACTTTCAGTTGGTGTTATTTTTTGAAAATTATCGCCAACTGGCGACTTAAAATCAGAGTCTACTTTTAGGCCTGATGTGTCAAATTCAACATCTTGGGGTTCCTTGTTTGCATCAGTGACAATATCAAAAATCTGAAAACTTATTGTGCATCTGCAGCATATGTGCAACAATTCTACAACAAAATTAAACTATCTTCCAAAAATAGTAATGGTGCATTACATGATACCCTGCCACGTTTCACAAAATTTCTAAGTAAAAAGGGGCATAACTCCAGAACCCCTTGGACCTCCGAACCAAAAATCGAACTTGACCTGAGTTTTGTGGTAAACAACTTGCATACCAAGTTTGAAGACCTTGTATTATTTCGTTCACAAGCTATCAGTTGGAAACCCTAAAATTTGCAAAATTTCAAAGTCTCAAGGGGCATAACTCCAGAACCACTTGGACCTCTGAACCCGAAATCAATCTTGACCTGAGTTTTGTGGTAAACAACTTGCATACCAAGTTTGAAGACCTTGTCTTATTTCGTTCACAAGTTATCAGTCGGAAACCCTAAAATTCGGAAAATTTCAAAGTTTCAAGGGCCATAACTCCAGAACCCCTTGGACCTCTGAACCCAAAATCGAACTTGACCTGAGTTTTGTGGTAATTAACTTGCATACCAAGTTTGCAGACCTTGTGTTATTTCGTTCACAAGTTATCAGTAGGAAACCTTCGGGGGACGGACAGACGGACGGACGACTGAGGCTATCACATAATAACACGCCACTTCGTGTGGCGGGCTATAAAAATGTAGGAGTAGTTTGCGTTACATTGTTTCGTACAGAGGGAAAAACAATATCCCTGCATGTACTTTCTTCATAAAGTGCAGGGATACAAAATTTTTTCGGGGAAATCATAGATATGAAGATAACATTTTTTGAGTAGGTACATTAAGGTGTTTAATGAGTAGGTCGATAAATGGCAATCAAACCATTTTTTAAGGTTGACCCTGGTAATTTTTATCCCAGTGTAATATAGCATTTTGACCCGCAGGTCAAAATACCATAGAAAAAATGACCCGCGGGTCACTTTTTTGCATGGGATTTTGACCCGCGGGTCACTTTACAGCCAGAGTATTTTGATTCCCCCCACGGAAAAATGCCCTACCCTAATTTCTAAGAATAAATTATAACATCAATCTTGTTTCAAAAGGTAGGTCAATTTCACATGGGCCCTGTAGGTCAAAATGCCATAACTTCTTTAAAAAAAAATGGAAGAATGTGTCCATGGGACACGGATGCCCCCGCCTCCTTGCAATCGAAACCCATAAATTATTAAAGGCATAACTATATACAATATATATTTATCAAGATCTTTCTCCTGTGATAAATAGGCACTGGAACTGGTTTGGTTTTGATATAATGTGTAGTTCCAACAAATAATCTGAGAAACAGTCTTATATGTAATACTAATCTATTTTTAGCAACTGTGTCCTTGACCTTCGTGGTATCAACGCTAAAATCTATGGGATTATGTCTATTGTGATAAGTAAGCAAGTGACCAAGTTTGGTTTTGATCAGATGCAGAATACTCAAGTAATCGTTTGGAAACTAAAATTTTATTGAAATTTTAGTCTATTTTTAGCAACTGTGACCTTGACCTTGGTGCTACCATCCTGGAAATCAATAGGCTTTTGAATTGGGTGATAAGCAAGCACGTGACCAAGTTTGGTTTTGATCCGATGTAGTATAGTCAAGTTATCATCCGGAAACCAAAATTTTATTGAAATTTTAGTCTATTTTTAGCAACTGTGACCTTGACCTTGGGGGTACCAACGGGGAAATCTATAGGGTACTGTGTTGGGTGATAAGCAAGCATGTGACTAAGATTGGTTTTGATCCGATGTAGTATACTCAAGTTATCATCCGGAAACCAAAATTTTATTGAAATTTTAGTCTATTTTTAGCAACTGTGACCTTGACCTTTGGGGTACCAACCTGGAAATCGATAGGGTTCTATCTTGGGTGATAAGCAAGCATGTAGCCAAATTTGGTTTTGATCCTATGTAGTATACTCAAGTTATCATCCGGAAACCAAAATTTCATTGAAATTTTAGTCTATTTTTAGCAACTGTGACCTTGACCTTGGGGGTACCAACCTGGAAATCAATAGTGTTCTGTCTTGGGTGATAAGTAAGCATGTGACCAAGTTTGGTTTTGATCCGATGCAGGATACTCAAGTTATCATCCGGAAACCAAAAAGATGGACGTACGGACGGACGTACGGATCAGGGTAAACCTGAATGCCCCCGACCGCCTAGCGGCGGGGGCATAAAAAGTCAGAGACCTGCAAAACAGTCTAAATGTATACAGAAGTGTACCAGTTAGCGAGAAATGAGCCCAAGTAGGGGGTAGGTCAAAATACCATGGCTTATTGAAATATGATTTACAACCTGCAGAACAGTCTACATGTAAATGTATACAGAACTGTGCCAATGTGATAATTCATAGAAAATAAAGGCATATTTTTATATTTATATTGAGAACTGACCCTGAGTAGGGGGAGGTCAATTTCCCATGGGGGTAGGTAAAAATATCATGACTTGATGAAATATGATTTACAACTTGCAAAGCAACTTGCAGCAGTCTAAATGTATACAAAGTGAACCATGGTGAAAATTCGTACAAAATAAAGGCATATTTTTATATTTAATACCAAGAACTGACCCTGAGTAGGGGAGGTCAATTTCCCATGTGGGTAGGTCAAAATACCATGGCTTGATGAAATATGATTTACAACCTACAAAACAGTCTAAATGTATACAAAAGTGAACCAGGGTGATAATTCATACAAAATAAAGGCATATTTTTATATTTAATACCGAGAACTGGCCCTGAGTAGTAGTAGTAACCCTTTGTTTTTATTTGTCCAGTTAACTAACTGTAAGCATGAAGCATACAGATGATAAATACGTATCTATATATATGTCACTGAAGGAGAGCCTTAGCAAATTTTAGGCAAAAAGGAGAAGTATTTTTGCCGTAAATGGCCTTTGAAAATCATTATAGATAAAAAAATGTTACACTCCTGACATGTTTGTCACCTACAGTAAAACACAGGTAAAATTATTTTTAATTTATTTTTTAGTGGTTAAATGCATTGATATGTTAAAATTACTCAAAATTGTCCATTTACAAAGCACAGTGACAGGTTTTGACTGTCATAAACCAAAATTGTGTTACACTCATGACTCATGTACATTCATTAATTTAAATCAAAATATTTCAGCATTCATATTTACAACAATTAGTAGGATTATTGGAACATTTTTCTACCTTCCAAATGAATTAATTTGTATGTTATGGTTGATTTAATTAATTTTTATTATTTTTTCCTTCTGCTTAGATGAAAATCTTCTTACATGTATATATTTATCAATAAATGACATAAATACCAATTTGTCACATTGGGAAATGCTACAAACTTGATGTTTATAACTACATGTTAAGAAATATTAATTAAAAATTTTGTCAAATTCTGACCAGGTGTTGCACTCATGACATAACTAGTTGCTGACAGAACATACTTTTATTGTCATACTTTTAACACAAACTATGAAAAAAATATATAAGATATTGTGAAGATTAGTTTTACACCATTTTGATTCAAAACATGCCCCAAATGATGAAGAAAATGACAGAACTAGACATACTGGCTAAAAAGGGTGTCACACTCCTGACATACCTAAAATGGCATTGGAAAGAATATTTCCATGTCTACAGTCACATATTTGGTGCTCAAAGACACAGGCTTCCAGGGGCTTTTTGGATATAACAAGGAATAATACTTAATATATCAATGCATAAAAAAATAGAGATTTAAACCCATGGTGTTACACTCCTGACAATCCTAAGAAAGCCATGGATTTTGACCTACCCTCTACTCAGGGTCAGTTCTCGGTGTAAAATATAAAAAAAGATGTCTTTATTTTGTATGAATGATCACACTGGAACACTTTTGTATACATTGAGACTGATCTAGAGTTTGCAAATCTTATTTTAACAGGCCATGGTATTTTGACCTACCCCCATGGGAAATTGACCAACCCCATTAAGTGTCAGTTCTCAGTATATAATAGGAAAATATGACTTTATTTTGTATGAATAATCACTCTGGTGCACTTCTGTAAATAGGTTGTAAATCATGCTTTAACAAGCCAGGTATTTTGACCTACCCCCATGGGAAATTGACCCCCCCCCATCTAAGCATCAGTTCTCTGTATAAATTATTAAAATAAGCCTTTATTTGTATTAATTATCACTCTGGTACACTTCACTTTACATTAAGAATGTTCTGAAGGTTGCATATCATATTTCAGCAAGCCATGGTATTTTTTGACCTACCCCGTTGGGAAATTGACCTCCCTCAACTCGGCATCAGTTATCGGTATAAACTATAAAAATATGCCTTCATTTTGTATGAATTGTCACTCTGGTACATTTCTGTTTACATTTAGACTATTCTGTGGGTTGCAAATCATATTTCAGCAAGCCATGGTATTTTGACCTACCCCCATGGGAAATTGACCTACCCCAGTTTATGTCATTTCTTGATATAAAGTCAATAAATCTGCCTTTATTTATATAATTCTATCAAAATTTTCAATAAATTATAGGGAGGTGTCATTTTTCAGGTAGCATTTATATACCTCAACTAAAAAATGACCCGCAGGTCAATTTACCGCATGGGTCAAAATACCATACGGGGGGGGGGGGGACAATTTCCCATGGCATGGGTCAATTTACCGTGGCTAAAAATCGACCAGCGGGTCAAAATACCATATGACACCAGGTTAACGTTATTCTCCTCACTTTCGATGAAGGTTCAGGGATATTGTCATACCCTCTGTTGTTCTGTCTGTGACTCAAACTTTTCTTGTGACTCAAAACTCCTACTTCGTTTTTGGATTAAGGAAATAAAATTTGGTGTAGAATAGTTGCATATGGTCTGTAGATGCACAATAAGCTTACAGATTTTTGATATTGGTATAGGTGGAATTCTATCTTCTTGTAACCATATTTCCTGAACATATGTTTTATTGAAATAAGTCATTTACAATTAAAGGATTGAAAAAAAAAACATTATTCCAATTTTCATGATTTTGATTTTTTTTTTATGAAAGAAACTCTCAAAGACCTTTAATTTTGGGGAGTTCTACCTAGAGACCATACTTTTGAATACATCCTATTGAAATCATTCATGGTCAATAATTATATTGTAAAAATTCTAAATAAAGGGTGTTTTTTTTAAATTCTACAAAAACCATACAGAATGAATTTTGTTTAAGTGAAATAAATAGTCATAATCAGATTGCAAAAAATCTTGGACTTGGAAGGTAAGGGTTTAACTTGAAAAGCACAGGGATAGTGGTAATTTCTAACAGCATGTGTAACTTGTACCAGCCATTACATTTATGTACTACATGTATGTACTTGGGCTAGGACCATTTGATTTTTGAATATCCAGATCAAGAGCTGTCGCCAAATAGCAGAAAGTTATATCCCGCTCATTGAAACCTGAATCCGTATATGGTAAAAGCAAAATTAAGTGTGTGTGGACACAATACAAGCATTTACAAGGTTGCAAATAATTTGAGAAGGATGCAAGGCATAAAGATAGAAATGGGGTTAGTCAGTAAACAGGAAGTAGTATTTCAACATGGCTGAAAAGGCAAGATACAGTATAATACCCCATACTGAAGCTCCATGCTAAAATATCAATTTTCTGTAATATGCAGTTGCTGAGAAAAGTATGACAAAAAAGTCACATTTTGAAAATTTAGGTGAAAAACACACTAAGTAGGTAAACAGGAAATAGTGCAGCAATATGGCCAAAAAGGGGAGATGCAATATGGACCAACATTTTAACCTGAAGGGGGGGTTATGGTTTTTTCTGGACAGAAATTTTTTTCGCGCTTCTCGTGAAACAATTAATTTATTTTTTTCATGTGTATCAACAAAATATTTTTTTTCAAAAGTAACATTATTTTTTGGGCAGAAAGCCTCCTTCGGAAAATTTTTTTCAGCATTTTGGCAGCCAAAATATTTTTTTCACATAAAATCGGCTCCAAAATATTTTTTTAGAAAAAAAACATAGCCCCTCCCCCTTTCAAGTTAAATGGTCAGTCCCTAAAATAAAACAATACTGAAGCTGCATGCTAAATATCAAGTAGCTATCATGTGCAGTTGCTGAGAAAAATGGAACGAAAAAGTCACAAAATGAAAGTTAAAAGACACAAAGTTGGTAAACAGGAAGTGGTGATTCGATATGGCCAAAAAAAGGAGGGGCAGTAAAGGACTCCATACTGATGCACCATACCAAATATCAAGTGGCCTTCATGTGTAGCTGCTGGAAAAAAATGCGATGAAAAACAGCTAAAAAGGCACAAATTTGGTAAACAGGAAGTGATGATTCTATTTGGCCAAAAAGGGGAGGCGCAGTACAGGACCCTATACTGATGCACAATACCAAATATCAAGTGGCTGTAATGTGTAGTTTCTGAGAAAAATGCAAGGAAATAGTCAAAATTTTGAAAATGAAAGTTAAAAGGGCATAAACCGTTTTAATCTGTATATGGGATGTTGTCTCCTTGACATTTACCCCATTTCCTATCTTTTTCATATATTAGTCGGTAAACAGGAAGTGGTGATGCAATGTGGCCAAAAATGGGAGATGCAGTACCAGGCCCAATACTGGAGCACCATACCAAATTTCAAGTGGTGGTTATCATGTAAGGTTGCTGAGAAAATGTGACAAAAATATGTGTGACGGACGGACGGACAGAGGTAAAACAGTATACCCCTCCTTCAGAGCAGGGGTACAAAAATAATCCATAACCCTATATCACTAATAAAACAAACTAGATGTGGTCGGAAACGACAGCTATCCCCGCACTCCCTGTTTGACACAGAAAACAGTTNGGCCATGTTGTTTGGTCCTCGGACTAACCGAACACATTTTTTAAACTACATACCCTGGTGATGATCCAGGCCAAGTTTGGTTTCATTTGGCCCAGTAGTTTCAGAGGAGAAGATTTTTGAAGAAAAGTTTACGACGGACGGACGGACGGACGGACGCCAAGTGATGGCAAAAGCTCACCCTGGCTTTAGCCAGGTGAGCTAAAAATAATAAAAAAATATGCCAAGGGTGTATAACAACTGTTTTCTGTGTCAAACAGGGAGTGCGGGGATAGCTGTCGTTTCCGACAACATCTAGTTACAATTGCCAATTGGGCTCTATGCCAATAAGAACATATGGTAAGACCTTATATTTGTCCTCATTTTATACCTCGCTATTGCACGGTATAAAATATCAACAACTAGAATATTGACAGAGTCAGAAAGAGCCCTGCCCCCTTGTGTCCAAAAAAACCTGTTTGCAGAATTTCATGAAAATCATAAAACAATTTTTGGGGAAAAACATAAATAACAAAATCCTAAGTTATTGTAAATTTAGTTTCTATATATGGCCGTTCTGACAAATTATGTCTCACCTGAATCCTCAAACACTAGAAAACCGTCGGAAAAGAGGGGACCTTATTGAAAAATAAAATTTTGACCAACAAAGAGAAAATCAGTAGTTCGACATTCTTCACCAAAGCTTCAACAATACAGTAGTCTCTCTCTTGAGAGGCCACCCCTACTGCAATGAAAAACTGGCCTTTCAAATGAGGTGGCCTTCCATGAGAGGACTCTCTTCTGACCATTCCCAATATGATAATTTTAGAACTTACAAGCTCTCTTTTCCTCTGTTTGTGAGTAAGAATACATACTATAATAAACATCACAATCTCACACTGCTAGTTTCTAAATTGAATATATAGAAATCTTACAATTTTGTGGGATTAGGTAAAGATTTTGAAGAAAAATTGCAAAAAATCATATTTTGTATCTTTGACATTCTATTTGTTCTTTAAATCGTGTTCAAAGAAATTTTTTCAATAAATTTACAACAGGTATTGTCATTATAGCTTCAAAGAAAATTATTTGAACACAGATTTTAAAGAGAAATAACCCATAACGGTAAAACGGTATTAAAAAAAACACTAAACAAAAAGTGACAAAAACAAACATGCATTTTCTTGATCTGATGATGTTTTCTCAATTATCAAAACATATTTATGGAATGGAGTAAAATATTAACAGCTTAATTGGGCCATTTAGCAGTACAGGTAACTATGTAATTTATGAATGGGTTAATTGACATGTAAACATCCCCGATGTTTATTTAACAAATCCGTTAATTTGTCACAAAGAAATGATAAAGCTAATCAACTTTGGGGCCCAGAAAAGGACAGAAAGACAGCTGCAAGATATAATTGTTGACATTTTTCACAAAAATGTGTTTTTGAAAACTTATTATATGTGATCTAAAGAACAAAGGTCACTTCCAGGTCAAATTTTCAACAATTTCCGATTTGATCGCAATTTGTAAACAGTGAGTGTTTGGCCGTTTATACGAGGTAAAAAGAGTCATTTATACACGAAAAGGGTGGCCGCTGGACGCGTCAGGCGGGTGGCCGTCTATATGGGGTCATTTTGTACATAAAAATGTTAATGCAAAGGAAATATGGCTGTATAAACTGGGTGGCCTCCCAAACGAGGGGCCTTTAAGTAGAGGGACCACTGTATCATTGAGAGGAAACTCAGAAAAATTATTCAAGCATGGAATAATAGCTTCTTACATCAGAACAGATCAAAGATTGGGGTATCTTTCATGAATGTAAGAAATTCCGTCTTTTCTTGAGTGGAGAGCCGCGAAACAAGAAAATAAGTCAAAAAATTTCTTACATGAATGAAAGATACCCCGGTCTTTGATTTTGATCAAATGTAAGTAGCTATTTCTTCCATAAAACACGACAACAAACATCTGGAAGCTTATACTGTGCGAGTTATGTCGTCGCCATTTGAGTGTACCTTACATTGTGACGTCAGGTGTTTTATGACGTTTTGTCATGGTTACGATTATTGTGTCACAAAAATGAACACTTTTGGTTGGTCATTTACCCATGTGTGACGAGGTCACGTGCATCGATCTCACATGGATTGTCTCACACTGTAAAGCAACATTTACAGACAGGGGGACTACTGGTACAAGTGATTTTTAAATCACTGCTATAAGTAATTTTAGAGCTCTTTTAACAAAATTCCAAATTGTGTATAAAATCTAGAATTACTCAGATGGTTTACTAAATAGATTGGTTGTAGCCATTCCATATGATGAAATAGTATGTGTGACATCTCTTAAGTGTATGTTTGTAAAGAAATTAATGACATGCTGAGAGAAATTTGAGATTTTGTGAAGAATTTTTAATGCCATTTTCAACACTGGTTTCCCAATTTGAAATGAATTTTCTGACCATCAGTGATAATTTTCCTATGAACTTCAATCCTTCAACTTTATATTAAAGCATTAAAAAGTGGTATTTGGGGTCAAAAAACAGGTATTTGCAGGGCCTGAAGACAGCTGGGGTCTACAGAAAAATATTACCTGTAACTAACAGTGATTTTTCCTTAAAGTTTTTTTTAAAATCATTGTGAACAGTGATTTAAATTAAATTAGCACTCACATTGACTTGTATTATCTGATATCATTTTCAACGGACAAAATATTAATGTTCAGTATTTTATGACAAATTCTAGGCCATTTGCAGAACTAAGACAATGAGAATACCCATGTTTAGGGGCGAAAAAACTTAAATAACTGTTTTCAGTGATTTTTGTAATCACTTCATACAGTAATTTTAGGAGCAATTCTTACTTCTCATGTTTTTATGCACAAAAGTAACTTGTACAGGTGATTATAAAATCACTTATTCCAGTAGTTCCCCTGACTGATTCAGGGATGCAAATTAACAGGGGCCCAGTAGCCCAAGGCCCCTAAAATTTGACCTGGGCTACTAAGATTTTAGAGCCAGTAGCCCAGGTTGCTACTAAAAATTCCTGTAATTTCGGCTGACAATATAGTACTGGGCTAGTAAAATTTTGGCTGGGCTACTCAGAATTCTGTTTGCCAGGGGCCCAGCTGGCAACTTTGTGAATATTGCGAATGTTCATCCCTGCAGTGATTTACGGAAGAAGCCGTCTACTAGTCTACTAGTCCGTCAACACTTCTTCAGCTAACGTGTAGTCGATGTGTGGAATAATCTTCCCAATTTGGCAGAATGAAAAAAAATCTTGTGTTTCTGGTAACCCTACCCACCCTAGATTTTTGGGGCTAAAAATGCCTAACCCTAATTTTTTTGGCAATTTTTAAAGAAGCACTGTTAAAGCCCAGAAGTTACTCTCTATATGTCTACAGTTGTGTCCCTGATTATTGCGCATCGGGTAATACTGCGCACCGTCCATTTCACAATGATATCGTTCTTTTTTTTTTTTTAAGATTCAACAAATTTTATTCAACATTACCTGTCTAACAAAAACCCTAAATAGCCCAGGCAAGCTCATTTAGGGGCCCCTGTACATACAACTTACTCATTTGCCAGGGAAAATACAAATGAATAAAAAAGAGAAAATAAAACTCCCTTTTGTTACAATCCACATATGCAACAACCATTTTACAGTTTTACTTCAACATATACAGTCGACATTTTTTTCTTTTGTTTTGTTTTTTAACCAGTCTTCTCTTGATATCGTTCTTAATTAAGTAAATGATAACAAGTGACACTGACCTGTTAGAGAGACAAATTGTAGGTCAACTAAAAAAATTAAATTCTTTCACGCATTACGTCACGATACACTGACTGATATATTTTATGAATCGAGGCTAAGAATATGTTAGCCTTCTTAATAAAATATACAATAATTCAAAGTAAAATTAAGAATAAATTCTGAATTTGGTTTATTTTGTAGCATAATACTATATCTAATGGATACCAAAAGATAATTCCGAAATCATTCGTTTTCTCCAAGTTTAAACCTATTTTTTATGACATGCGCAGTATCACCGGACATCACACAAGTTGAATTTACATCATGGGGTCAGTGTGTTTTCATAGAAATTAAAGTGCAACTGACATAACCTTTCAACAATTGAATATATTCAATGGAAACATTGATAAATGAACTATTTTTAGACAGCAACGTTTTGGTGTTAAAAAGTATTCAGGAAAGCCGGGTCCATGTTGAAGCTTTAGGTGCGCAGTATCAAAGGCCAGCTCTGTATGTAAAAAGTTCTGGAAAAAAATTACCTATCTACCGACCCTAATTTTGAAGAGTATGTCACGGGAAACACAGGTATTTTTTTAGGCCTACTGCTATTGATGCCAAAACCACAGTAGACTTCAAGATTCGATTAGACCGATACTTGCTAGACATGGACGAATATTAGGCTATGCCTTTAAATGCCCAATAACCCTTAAGTGTAAGTATTTAACTGATTGAAATTCGCTTTATACCTCCATGGAGATAGACGTTCCGTCTATTCTTAAAAGAACCAGTAGCAAGAAAGGCTGTTATGGCGCATATTCCCTCGATAACATATGTTCGCTTTGGTCTCCAGGGAATAATGTGTTTCTTCTGTGTAGATTCTGCTGAATCCATCAGTCCATAAACTAACAAACAAATCACTCTCTCTGGGGACACAGAAGTCAAATGTCTTGGTCGATTTTATCTTGTCACCGAACGGTAAAAGGTTTCCTTTTCAAACGGCTAGGTGGTTCAGACAGATTTTAACCTCTGATATAAAATAAATATCACAATCCCGGTAAAAAGACAACAGAACGCGTTTCGAAAATATCAAATTTCAAACAAATGAGTGAGCTAATGCATTAAAGGTTGTATACAATAAAATTTTACAAACCAAATGATCACAAGATATTCTTAAATCGTCTTTTCAGTGTAGATTACAATATTTCAAAGCGTCTGCTTAACAATACATTTTTTAGCTTGCCCCCAAAATATAAAAAGATGTCAACACCAACTGCAGATACTAGTCATATAAGTAAATCGTCCTTGTCATGTGCTAAGACATTTTTATCCAAGAAAAAATATGGTAGATCATTTGCAAATTTTCTGCTCTTCCTGAAATTATCACCCCATAGAAAGGATGATGTTTTGGATGACTTTGTACACTGCATGACAGAATGGACAAATCAGCTGATTTCTGAAGAAAGAATTGATGATTTATTTAAGTGTTATGACCAAGCTTGTGAAATCCTTCCATCCTGTGAATCTGTACTTAACAATATTGGTGCACAGTTGTTTAGGTAGATCTAGATCAGAGAAATTACATATCAAGTTAAATCGGTACTGGATACGTGGATTATTTTGCTCATATTACCTGTTCCCTACAGGTTATTATGCAACAGGTTGTTTCATGCCGAAAAATGGGTTGTTTCGCTCCAGATCCAAACATATCACAGTCTCCCAAATGTCGTAGACCGATATTTTTGAGGTCGGACCGACCAACTTCAATCTTTCTCGGGACCCAATGTCCGACGTTAGTCTGGACCGATTTCTGTATATTACTTTTAATCATACATTCGCGTTTTATATGAAAATAAACATCCCATGGGGGGAGGGGGGAATATAATATTTCATTTCATGTAGAAATACCAATACGAAGCCCCACTTTTTGATAGTTTCACAAGCGAAACTTCAATGTGTGCAATGTGTGGGTATACATATTTTCAACTTGATGCGAAATATCAAGATAACATAACGTGTGTGCATGTTGTGTTACTGGGACTTTGTGTTTCAACTTGAAATGAATTTCTTTGATTAAATTTCCAACTCCGCTATTTTCCTATTGAAATACTATAATAAAAAGGGGGCAATCTCCAGGGTGCCATTGGAAAGGCATATTTCCGAAAATGAATAAATAGAAAGAAAAAAATGAGGCCAATCGCCCTAACAGAAAATTTAACAAGGGCTGGTCAGAAGGCAGGTTATGGCTCATATAAATGAATATGACCTGCAAATGTGTGTAAATCAATATGGGGAGAGTCCTTCAGCCAATGCCAAGTTGAAAATTCAAAATAAATTCTTAACAGGGTGTTCCAATTTTCATTTCTCAGCTGTCCATTTGCTTCATCTTTCCAAAAAATGCTTGTCCTATTTAAACTTTCTCATGAGGTACGAGAATATAAAAGCAACAAACAAGTCAAGTAAAGGTACTAAAAATATGGTGTTATAACACAAACATAATTTCTGACAAGTAAACAACAGAAGTTGTATACTTCTTTTTTTCAAACAGTAAACAATGTTTGTTTTGAATAGGAATTTACAAAATAATTTTGGTTCATTGTACTAAGTAGAAATTTGTCGGACAGATAAAAAATATTTCGGACAGACACAACCGATCACTCTGTCTGACAGAATGACAAACAGGTCTTCTGAAAATTTTGCACAGACTGATGTCAATATAATTGCATAATTGAAATACCTATTATATACAATTGTTGTAAGAACATAAATATTTTATCAAATATTGATCAAATTATGTAATGAGGGGCCCTGGAAGGGGTCTCATCCTGGAATCCTGACTTTATTTTTTCTAAATCCCGAACAACAAAGAAACTTAAAGACTGATGAAATCCCAATTCCCCATGAATTTATTTCCCCAAATTCCGGGCTTTAATCATGAAAATCCCAAGCTTAAAAACATCTAATCCCGACATTCCTAAAAAGGGCTGCCCCCCTCTGTAATCAAGAATTCTAGCTTAAATTAAAATAATTTACCATGTTTGATTCATTTTAAGTCATATGAGGCCCAAGCTCAGACAAACTTTACTACATACTCTAAAAATGCCTTGAATATTTTCTTCCATATATGCAGGGCCACTAAATTTTAAAATCACGACTGTAAATGATAAACTTAATACCAAAGTTATCATAAATACACCAGAAAATGAATACAGAAACAAAAATGAGGATAGGGGAGACTAAAAAATCCAAAAGTGCAGCAATTCATATCCAACACTAAATTGAGACACCATTAAAGAGACAAAACAATTAAAGGCAGTTTCTTAGGGGAGTAACGATTCACTGAAATTTCGATAAACCACAATTTTTTTGAATTGTTCGATTTTCGGTTATTTCAACCCGTATTTCGATTCTGTTTCAATCCGGAGGTTCAGTATGCTACAAACCTAAGCTAGCAACTCGTCTGCAGACAAAATAACAAGTGAATGCAGTTAAATCGTAGCTACTTTGCCATTTCCGCTACATCCAGTAAATGGCCGAGTAGTTACGATTGGATTGCAGTTTAGTCAATGCCAATAACATATTTCACTATAAACGTGCCTATTTATGTAAACGCTCAATATATATGTCAAAATTCACGAGAAATTGGCAACAGAAGCCGCAAATTTTTGTTTTGTTGGAGGAAATAACTTTAATGTACAATACAATAAAAACTCTAATGTACAATACAATACAAATACTTCACATATTGACACCCTACATGTATATCACTAATAACCTGTAATGATATTTCTCTAATGATATGTCAAGTTTAAACTGGTTTCGACACGTTAGATAAATTTTTTTATTCAACTTTGTTGAATAAAGCCTCTTGCTATTACCCGCCAAATCTATTCGGAATACAATTCTTGGTGTTTATCATTGATCATTAGAGAAAAAGATGACACCACTTTATCCCGATTATTAACATATTTTATCCACTCTCGATAGTTAAATTTAAAAATTTTAAAATGATCAGCAAGCCTCGCAATTAAAATTTTAAAATTTAATTATCTTTAGCGGATAAAATATGGTAATGAACGGGATCTTGTGGTGTAATCTATATATATTCTTCCATCAATTTTATACAGCTGAGAAACATACAGTGGACCAGGCTGAGTTTTTAGGTCACAAGAGTATGTAAATCTCATTGATCGAGTCAGCTGAACATATATTGATATAATTGACATATAGATATCAATAACCAGTGAAGGGATATGCAGTAAATGCACATGAGATAAAGTCTCTACGAATACATAGAACTACCAAGCAATAGAACAACACTTTTATTATTGTTCTTCACCTTGAATTCACCATGATTCATAGCAAGCACATTTTATTATAAACAAGCATTATTTAGAGCACGCATACTTTACACTCATCAATTATATTTTGATGGCTACATATATATACATGTATATGTAAATTATATGTCCTGGTAACTGGACCGAGAAGAGTTGCATTCTCTTGTGACCTCATCAAATCAAGGTGCACATGTATCAAATCTGAAAACTCCTGACAGACTGTACATGCTGTAAGTGTTAAGACAGTACCGGTACTTAAAATTTATTGCTGTTGTAACTGTTTTTTTTTTCAGGCTTGGTTACATAGAAGAAGCAGCTCTTTATATCAGAAGGTCCATTCAGATAAATCCAGATAATACTGCCGCAAGACAAAATCTGGAAAATGTTTGCAGCCATCTTGTAGAGCGCTGGCATTTTCGAATGTTAAATGATGTAAGACGTAATTGTGCTTATAAAATTGCCATACGAAGAGCATCCCAAAGAGGCCATAAATCAATGATTGATATAGGATGTGGAACTGGAATATTAAGGTAACAGTCATTTAAGCCTACAAGCTTTTTCTTTAAAAGTTATTTCTTTTTTGATGTATTGCAATATTACATATATTTATCATGTTTATATATGCAGTCTTGTACCATGTATATACAGGGAAACCTTAGTCTAAACAAAATCCCTGACTGAATTTGCCTTTTAGAAACTAAAGGATTGTGGGTCCAGCATACACCAAAATGTTTTGATTGGCTAACGTAAATAATGTAACATCATTGGTTGAAAACCGTTTCTTTGTACAACAAACTTTGAAATTCAATCACTGTACCTACAATTTGCCAGTTTCTGAAACGGCAGATTGACAACCTATTTTGAGGGGGGGCCGGCCCTTTTTCGGGATGTCGGGATTGGATGTTTTTAACCCTGGGATTTCGGGATTTTTATGATTTAAGCCCGGGATTTCGGGAAATTTATTCACCGGGAATCGGGATTTCATCAGTCTTTAAGTTTCTTTGTAGTTCGGGATTTCGGGATTTAGAAAAAATAAAGTCGGGATTCCGGGATCAGACCCCCTCCGGCCCCCCTCTATTTCAATCCGTTCTCTATAAATATCAGACACATCAGCAAATGGATACAAAGGCAAACTGACGGGAAAGGGTAAAATCGAGAATCTACTGTAAATTAAAAAACAAGACAATACAGAAACCACAAACATGATGGAATAAATTAACAAAAAAAACCAAAAAAAGAACCCATAAACACCACAAAAGAAACTCACTTGCAATGCAAATTATTATGGATCTGTGTATTCAGATACTTATCTGAACCAGACAAATTTCTTTTCCTATAGTAGAACAAGTTAGGTTTGGATTTTGGTTTGTAAAAAGATATAGAAAAGTGTCTTTTTCTCAAAGAAGGATCAGTTATTCTGAAATATTTTAAAATAAAACCAGCCCAATTCATCAGTATATGATGGTACAAATTATGCCAGTTATAAATTCTAAAAGGTTAGAATATTATGGTTTTAAAACACATTTAACAGAGATCTTTGGGGCAAAAAAGTAACATTAGATTTTACAGGGTGACTGCGAAACACAGATGTAAGATCAGATAGCTGCAGCTGTATACCTTGAGACATTTCAAAAGTTGGATCTTTAAATCTTGTTTATATTGGAAAATTAGAGGTACATGAATTATTCATGGAAGTTGCATGTTACCGACAGGTGAAAAAAATGTGACATTTCAAACAAAATTTGAATGTCATGATCATCAGATGTCATGTTTTGGTGGGAAATGTTTTAGAGTTTTATCATGAATACTTAGTGTCACATGACTAATAGTGTCACATGACAAGACTTACAAAGCCTATAGCATGTCCAGGAACATGTCAGCCATGTTACGTTTTTAATAGTATCCATGTAATTATAGTAGAGCCATAGTGAATGGAAGATTTTCAACTCAATTTTTAAAAAATATGTGGATTTGAGTGTTAACGTTTCAACTTATAATTTCATGTTGTCCACTCAAAAACACTTAATTGCATCACCTATGCAAGTAATTAAAGACGTTAATATTTTGGTGATTTTTAGGGAGTTTTAGTGCTTATGAGTGGATACTTAATTTGCATGCCAATGAGTAGAATTTTTTAGTGAATGCAAGGATATTCACCAATCTTATAAGACTGTACTGTGTTCCTTAATTATTTCATCACCAAATTGATGTTAATTACACTATTAAGATAATGGAAGACAAATCAGTGTAACTTTACGTCATTCTTCATTTAAATTTTGAAAACATAGTTTTTTTTTCAGTTTGTTTGCCATGAAGGCAGATATTCCTGAAATTTATGCCTGTGAAAAGTCAAGAACAATGTGCGAGATTGCCCAGGATGTGTTCCACGCCAACAAAGCTCAGGATAAAGTAGAACTCATTTGCAAAGCCTCTACAGATCTTGTTATTCCAGATGATATACCTAACAGGTAGTTGGTGATGGCTCTCATTTACTTTTGTGTTGTTCATAAAGATTGAAACAGATTGAATACCACACATTTTATCTACTAGTATTTTAGTAATTTCCTGTAATTTCATGCTTACAAAGATGTGACTACAAGAAAGTTATCATGATGAATTTGCATGACTAAAATTTTTTTTTACAAATGTTGCATTTCCTATTATAATATTTTATGATTTTTTTTATGTTGAACATGTTGGAGCATTATACATTTATTTCCCATGCATGTGGGAGATATGAAGATTTGTTTACCCAAGAGAATCATATTTCCCAAAGGCATCACTTGAGGGAAATATGATTCCCCTAGGGTAAACAAATCTTTATATCTTCATCATGCATGGGAAATAAAATATTTTATTCCACTACTGAGTTTAATATGTACAAATCATTGGTGGCTGTATCCACTCAGATGGAGTTCTGCTTCCCCTCCATTTTTTTATGAAAATTTTTTCATGATCTTGAAGAATTCAAGCCAAAATTGACAAAAACTGGCTAAAACTCGTGTTGAATATTTTTTCCTGAATCCCCTGTATTCGAAGGCTGCATCCATCAGTGAAAATCTAATTGAGGAATAAGGCCTTGAGGACTTAAGTACACTACAGTTAGAAAGGGCATTGTCGCTTGCTGAAAAAGATTTGTTTTATTGATTTTTGAAATTGAGATGACAACACAAATGAACTAATTGAAACTGTACTGTTGAGACCTCATTATTCAGCATTCAGCAAATACTCCTGTATAATCGACAGTGAGCATTTCAAAAACTCGGAACACCTTTTTACTATTGCTTAAATTCACTCACTTATATTTATATGATAACTTTTGTAAAATTTAGAGAATTTCGAATGAGGGGAATATGATTTTTGGACACGACGTTCAGCGGGAGACACAATGTTTTGTTCAAAGTCACGAGTGACAGTCTTGGCTAATGAAAATTCTCTATTAGTTAAGTTATAATTATATAGTGTAATAAAATGTTTTGTCTTTCAAAATGTTTTGGTGTCACTGTTCATCGAAGCACAAAATTGTGAATTGAACAGAAAAGTACACAGAAATGATTGGAAAAATAAATGATAAAATATCTTTAAAAGTGCAATATGGAATTTGCTTATGCATATTTTTCAAAATATTATATTGTTTACATATTGATGTACAAAATATAATAGCTATTGGTTACTTTTGAAATAAGAGAAATACTGTAAATGATAACTTCTTCAGTTTTATCAATCTAAAATTCTTAGATATTAATTTATCTCCCTTACATAATTTCTGCATCCTCTTAAATTAGCACAAGATTTACAAGCAGCATTTGCTTTTCATTTCATCTTTTTACAATGAGTATGTTCCAAAAGTGATTATGAATATTTTGGTTTTTCTTTTAAAGTTAATGATTATTTCCTAAGTGTATGAAACCTTAATTGCAAAAATATTTTCTGGTCCCAAGGGTGGTTATCAAATGCGGGTGCTCTGCACTGTAATACTTTGGCAAAGAAAACCAAAGCAAGAAGGCCAGAAAGGGAGAAAATCCAAGAACACGGCGAATCAGATGTATCACAAATGGAGACAAACAAATAAACAAAAATGAACAAAAACGGCACATTAAATTAAAGCTTTTGCAGTGTAAACCTCTACAAAAACTGTGGTATCATGATCAATCACATGTCAATAGTGGCTATAAAACGGCAAGCATGATCTGCTTGGCATGTGGAATCCGTCAAGCTTCTAGTTTCATTACTGTTGTTTTTTAGTGTGTCATTGGTGGTGACAGAAACATTTGATGCCGCATTGTTTGGGGAAAATATTGTGACCACACTACAGCATGCCTTACAGAAGTTGTTACTACCTGTTGATGAAGACAATGATGATGAGGTCAGACTCTCTTTAATCCCTGCGATCATATTGTTTTTACCTATTGTGAGAAATTGTAGCAAAAAGATAACTTCTCTAATGATATGTGAAGTTTAAACATGTTCTGACCCTAAGATAAATTTTCATATTCAACATGTGTTGAATAAAGCCCCGTGCTATTTCCCACCAAATCTATTTGGAATACAAATCTCTGTGTTTATCATTTATCATTAGAGAACAAGGTTACACCACTTTATCCAGATTATAACCATATTTTATCTACTCTCAATAGTTAGATTTTAAAATTTTAAAATGCTTGTCAAGCCTCAAAATAAAAATTTTGAAATTTAACTATCTCTAGTGGAAAAAATATGGTAATGAACAGGATCTTGTGATGTAATCTATATTTATCCAATCAAATGAATGGGTAATGTGAGGTTTTATATCACATTTCATTTAAATGAGAAATAATTCTTGCAAACTATCATTTATTGTAGTTTTAACATGGTAGGCATTATATTAGTGATTAAATTAGCCTGAGTGTTAGTGAGGACATTTTAAATGAATTTCATGCATGTCCATATCAAAACTTTCAATATAAAGGCTATGGTGATTTGCATGAAGGAATATTTTTATTATTGTCCGAAATAAGGAAGGGGAGATAATTTGACTATGGATTTTCATTGATTCCATTTGGACAGATAACCTTGTAAGTACGAATTCTCTTAAACCACAAGGATGGACATTATATGGAGATGTGCAGGAAGGAATGTTATTACATTTATTGTCCAAAACCAGGAAGGGGAGATAATTGGTCTGACTTTTCGTAGATTCTCTCTGCAAAGCTTTACTGTGTTAGCTGATCTACTCTTTAACTACTGGAAGGATTTTTAAGGTGGTTGGCCACCTTATTGCGAAGACCGGGTTACAAAGAATGCACTACAGCTTATGCTTTTTATATAATACACTTGAAACTGCTATAAGCTTTGGCTATGTAAGCGATCAAAACAGCAAAATACCCACTAATAACGTAGTTTTTGGTGAAACATTTTCATAGATCTCGTTTATTGCCACATAATAACAAGGACTCTGTTGCAGCGTAATGAACATACGGTCTTCAGATAATTTGTATAAATCGGCCGTGTGTATTAATTTCTATTGCAGCCGAATCTTGTTGATATTATCAGTTCCCAGAAAACAATCAACAAGGCGACAGTTTTATGTAATGAATGAATGATATTCTAATGTATATCTATTTTCGATATCGCTGTATAAGTATATTTATTTGTCTTTCCATGCGACGAACACGCTGTTTTGTTTACAAATGTACACGCATGCGCATAGTTTGGTTTTAATTGTTACTTGTCTTGTAAGTTCCTCCAACGTCGGAGCACTGCACATGGCATATGAAAAATATCTTATACACACACGATTTCTCATTAAAAAATTAAAACACACTAAAACATAGCACCCGCACCCTTAAAAGCAAACAATGGCTATACTTACATAAAGCATAATATATTCGGAACTTTTCTTTAAAGAGCGGGAATATTTGAACTTTAGGCAGTCATGTAGGATAAATGCCGATGAGTTCCAAAAGATCTAACATGGAGGTTTACTTTCACTTTCTAGATCATTCAAGGAGAATGTGGCGTAACTAAAAACGCCGCCGTTATGAGTTGAATGGTGGTTTTTTATGAGAAGAATATCATAGAAAGTACATGTATATCAGACGGTGACTGGAGATTTGTATATATTTTGAAGTGGTTGGTGAAACCGCTGGCGCTGATCATGCTGATGCCAACCGATACTTCAATTTTAAAGGCATCCTTCTTTCTACTAGTTAGCGCTTTCATCATGGTTACTTAGAATTCTGTTTCTGGGAGAATAAAGAAATACAACTGTGCATAGTATCTGCAATTCCTCGACTAAAGGAGTTTGGACGCAGATAAAATACCGTGCTGTTTGTCACACTAAGGTGACGACCAAGCAGGGGCTTGTGTGATTTTGTAAATAAATAATTTTATCTTGGTCCCAGTGAAAATAAATATTTTTATCCTTCTTGTCATTAAAATAAATACTTCAATTTGTGTTGCAATTGCAAATAAATGATTTGATGTGACATTTGGTGCCGGAAAATATATATTAATTTGTTTTAGATTTTCATGAAAATAAATAATTTTTCTAGGCAATTCGCCCAGATCCCCTGAAAATCAAATGTTTACCCCCTCAATCAAACTTGAGATTATCAGCATTAAACTTCGGATAGTTAATCCATAATCCACAATGTGATTCTCACTTATTTTTACATCAAATATTACTTGAGATGTAAAAAAGAGTTCCTTTCTAATTGTTCCCAAGTATTGATACTTTAAGTTTTGCCCTGAATTTGAGATCACAATCTTCATTGATCAAGGTCATCTACACATGATATATTCATTGCAGACAAAGCCAACCACCTTTCAGTGCAGACTGCACTTTGATTATAAAACTCTATTTAAAGAAAAGGAACTTTATGAATGTGTTCCTGAATGAATTGTTTTATTTTCTGACACCATGAGAGGGATAATTTGACTTTGACTTTTCATTGATTCTTATTGCATTGAGTTTTAGACTTGACTGTTTTTCAAAGAGCTTATTCAACATGTTAAAATGGAAGATGAGGGATGGATATATTTATTTGTGCATCCATCCAAGTGCATATTGTGTCTAAATGAATTTTGTGATTTTGTCTGAATATAACAGAATATTTTCATATGAATTGTCAAAAGTTATTTCTTGAGGATGATATCGATATGTCCATACTTGTTAGGCAAAATAAAAAAATACATTAGCTTCTCAGGCCCCTGCCTCATCTCTTTTCTGGAAACTAAATTTACTTTTTTATTCAAGTTTCAAATAAAAAAAATGAAAATCACCTGCCTCATCACTCTTTGGGCATTTCAGCAATGTAAAAAGATGCCTTATCATGATTTTGAACAAATAAAAATAAAAATTTTCTCCCTCCCTGCCTCATCATTTTTTCAGAAAAATGGCCTGAGAATCTAATAATTATTTTTGTATGGCCTTAGCTCACCTGGCCAAAGGCCATGTGAGCTTTTGCCCTCACTGGGAGTCCGTCGTCTGTCTGTCCATTAACTTTTTTCAAAAATCTTCTCCTCTGAAACTACTGGGCCAATGCTAACCAAACATAGCCTTAATCATCACCAGGGTATGCACTTTCAAGTTTGTGATTTTTATGTCCGTAGACCAAACAACATGGTCGCTGTTACTAACAATAGAACATAGGGAAAAATTGCTGTTTTTTGCAAATAACTCAAAAACCATTACAGATATAAAAAATCTGACATAGGATAAAAATTATTAGCATGATGACTACCCACTGTGCAATTTTGAAGAAATTCTGAAAGCCCATCTCGGAGTTATAGCCCTTTTTTGTAAAATATTCAAAAATTTTGCATTTTTTATTTCTAAAAGTGTAACAGATAGCGGTCAAGTGCAATTGCAGAAATGTTCAGCATATCAAGATCTACCCACCCTGAAATTTTGAAGAAAATCCATAAACCCTTGTAGGAGTTATTGCCCTTTTTTCACGGAATTTTAAATTTTTTTGTATTTTTCGTCTTTTATTTAAAAAAATATAGAAGATTAAGGTTAAGCGTAAAATGATGAGATGTTTGCCATGCTGTAGTGACTTCAAAACTGGTGTTGAAAATAGTTCGTTTACCGCCATTTTCAAAATGGCCTCCAAAAAAGGTGGGAAAATTCAACATTGTCAGATTTCAATGAAATTTGGTTTCCAAATAGGTATTGATGTTGCAACTTCAAAACTGATGTTAAAAATTGTTTGTTGACAGCCATTTTCAAAATGGCTGCTAAAAAGGTTGGAAAATTCAACATTGTCTTAATTCAATGAAATTTGGTTTCCAAATAGATATTGATGTCAAAACTTCAAAACCAATGTTACAAATTATTTGTTGACTGCCATTTTCAAAATGGTTGCCAAAAAAAGGCAGGGAAATTCAACATTATTTGATTTCAATTAAATTTGGTATCCAAGTTGATATTGATGTCACTACTTCAAAACTGGTGTTGAAAATTGTTTGTTGACTGCCATTTTCAAATGGCTGCCAAAAAAAGGCAGGAAAATTCAGTGTTGTCTGATTTCAATGAAATTTGGTTTCCAAAGAGGTATTGATGTGGCAACGTCAAAACTTATGTTGTAAATTGTTTGCTGATGGCCATTTTCAAAATGGTTGCCAAAAAAGGCTGGAAATTTCAACATGGTGCTATTTCAATGAAATTTTTTTTTCCAAATAGATATTGATGTTGCAACATCAGAACCGATGTTGAAAATTGTTCGTTGAGTGCCATATACATGTACAAAATGACGTCTCGATTTCAAAAATGGTTTTGAAAGTGGTTCTTAGCAAGAACGTTTTTTTGTCAAAAAAGCCCAACAAAGAAATATAGTAAAACTTGATCAGACTTTAAATACTGTTCAAGATATTGGTGGTGTTCGCGGTACTAAAAGATCAACTGTATAACTTACAATGTTACAACTATTGTGGCAACTGAAAGCCAAGTGAGTGATACAGGCTCCTGGGAGCCTCTAGTTACAATTATCAATGTCAATGAGAAGCTGTTTGAACCATGTTATTTACCTTCCTGCCAAACGCTCAGGTGATTTTTGTAACCAGAAACTTATGTCGGACGGACATGAACTAATTCTGGAATTTCCGGAGATGAAAAGCAGAAATGCGGTGCCATTTCAGGGGATGCGGCAGGGCCTGAGAAGCTAAACTCTTTTTTCGCTCACCTTGCCAAAGGCCAGGTGAGCTTTTACCATCACTCAGCATCCATTGTCCGTCTGTCTGTCCGCCCGTCCGTTAATTTTTTTCAATCTTCTACTCTGAAACTACTGGGCCAATGCTAACCAAACTTAAGCTGAATCATCACCAGGGTATGTACTTTCAAGTTTGTGATTTTTAATTCTGTAGACCGAACATGGCTGATGTTACTAAAATTAGAACATAGGGGTAAATTGCTGTTTTTTGAAAATAACTCAAAAACCATTACAGATATCAGAAATATGTTGAGGTAAAAATGATCAGTATGATGAGATCTACTCACTTTGCAAATTTGAAGAAAATCTGAAAACCCATCTCGGAGTTATAGCCCCTTTTCCATAAAATTTTCAAAATTTTTGCATTTTGTATTTCAAAAAGTGTAACAGATAGAGGTCAAGTGTAATTGCAGAAATGTTCAGCATATCAAGATCTACCCACCCTGAAATTTTGAAGAAAATCCATAAACCCTTGTCGGAGTTATTGCCCTTTTTTCACCAAATTTTAAAAATTTTCGTATTTTTCGTCTTTTATTTCCAAAACTATAGAAGATGAAGATGATTAAGTGTAAAATGATGAAATGTTTGCCATGCTCTGGCGACTTCAAAAATTGGTGTTGAAAATAGTTCGATGACCACCATTTTCAAAATGGCCACCAAAAAAAAGGCAGGAAAATTCAACATTGTCCGATTTCAATGAAATTTGGTTTCCAAATATATATTGATGTTGTGACTTCAAAACCGGTGTTGAAAATTGTTCATTGACCGCCATTTTCAAAATGACGTCTCGATAGTGGTCCTTAGTAAGAATGTTTTTTGTCAAAAAAGCCCAACAAAGAAATATAGTAAAACATGATCAGACTTTAAATACTGTTCAAGATATTCACGTGGTGTTCGAGGTACTTAAGTTTGAGAGACTGATGATCAACTGTGTAACTTGCAGTGTTACCAGGATCGTGGCAACTGAAAGCCAGGTGAGGGATATAGGCACCTGGGAGCCTCTAGTATTGTGTCCACACTTGCAATATGTACACACCTATCTTATGTACACTCACACTTTAAGTTGCATTTACCATATTGATTCATGGAGCAATAAATAATTCACAGTCATCACTTTTGATCATCATTCTAAAGTTAGACAGTTAAACAGGGGAGATAATAAAAAATTTCAAAAACATCTGTGAACTATAAAATGATTAAAATTAAAAAAGTAATGATTACGCAAAGATTTTATTTTGTGAAATTGAAAAAAAAAAACAGTTTGATTCCCACTTTTTTTCAATCCACCTTAGAGAAAGGTCAAATGAAAAGCTAGCAATATACAAAATTTATTAAAACATCTTGAATTACATGTGAACTTAGATGGCTCGAAGTGTACCATGGATGTCTAAAATCTTTTTCTGGACCCTGTGTTCGAATTTAAGCACAGTTCAACCTGGATAGCTTGAACACCTCCCTAGCTCAAATTATATCATCAGTCCCTTGGGAGTTCGAGTCATCAAAGTTCGGCTGTTCTTGAAAATAATATAACTAGCTGCTTGACTATAGGAAATTATTAGTCAGGACATAACTTGTAGTAGAGATCTAGCTGCATTGTTATATTAAGGTAGATAGACAGCAATATTCATATCCATGAGATTTTGTTGTAAGTCGGCACAATTGAAGAACTGATCCTACTTACCCGAAATCTGTAATAAAAAGTATGGGTCACCATGCTTGCTTTTTCTAGAATTGAGATCAAAGTTTGCTCATTTTTAGCCATTTTTCACCTAAATTTACATAGAATGCACGGGGAAAATATGGAAAGGCAATTTTTAGCTTAATAGAATTGAACTTTTTATCCATGAGAATTTGATGTATTTTTGTGAACAGATAGTTTATGATGTAATTTATTGGTAATGATAATAAAATATATATGTCACCATGCTTTCAACGGAGATATTTTACAAAGTTTCTAGATTAAACGTTATTTACGGGAAAAGGGAGTTAATTGGCGGCAAAGTAAACGAAATATGACGTTTCTCATCCGTCACTTAATTATGACGTCACAAAGGAAAAGCCGTCACACTACTGTTCCGGCCCAAAAATAAAACCTGTCCCGTATCCGACTCATTATTTTTCTAATGCGCGATTGAATTGGGCAGCGCAACAGTGTCTATCTACCTTAATAAAAAAAGTGGTTGATACACATTGTAAAATTGATAATTTCAGGTAAATCCTACTGTCATACCATGTGGAGCTACTGTTTATGTTTGTCCAATAGAATGTGAAGCCATCAGAAACAAAAACAGGTTAGTTTAAGATGTTATTATTCAATTTTCATTTTTCACAGTTTTTATCACAACTGGCTAATCAGTGTGACCTTTTTGCCATCACTTAACAACAATCAGTTGTTTTGTGTAGTTCTTTGTCTATTGCTAATTTTATTCAAAGACTTTTCATTCAAAGATCTTCTTCAAAATCACAATGCCATTTATAATTAAAACATGGTCACAATAGTCTATAAGTGTGCCCCTTTCAAAAAGGTGTCAATAAAGTTGACAGCTCATTCACGATTGACAAATTTTATCATAGGATTCTGTGTGAAACATGTTTAGAGAACTTTTCTTCAGAAACTACTAAGCCTATTTGAATCAAAGTTAGGGACCATCTTAAACTTACTATGAGGTATGAAGAAAGCTCATTTTTGAAGGCCTTATGTTGACTTTAAGGATGTTCGCTTGTCATGTTTATGTATTTCTGTCAGATTTTCAGAATTCTCTGGTTTTATCCATTTAAAGCTGAGTAATTTTTTGCCCAATGACCCCCTAATTTTTTTCCATAATTTCATTTTATACACCTTTTTGAACATTTTGTCAAAATTTTATTCAGTTGGGGTTATTTTGTCACATGCATTAAAGGATTAACATTGCTTATGTTAAACCTATGAAAAATTCAGAGGTCAGTTTCCCGCCATTTTGTGAAACACCTATATCTCAAAAACGACATCGGCAACCTATAAATATTTTTGACTTAAATAACTTCTTTTGCAATTTTCTAACAAAAAATAACATTAATTTGTAATCCTTGTTATTTTATATTTGACCAGCGAACATCCTTAAGATGAAGAACAACAATAAAAGCTTTGTTCTATTGCTTGGTTTTAACATGTATTTTTAGAGACTTTATCTCATGTGCATCTTCTCCGTATCCTTTCCTTGTTCATTAAGTTACAATAATCCTAAGAAATTGTTAAGAAATATGTCTGGCATGTTTAAGGAGGCTCACTCCTGATGTTGTTTATATCAAGGATTTCTTGAAACCTATTCTAATTTACTTAGCATTGTAGAGTAAATGAAATGGTAAAAAGAAATAGATAGGTCCATGTACTTTTTACCGAGATATAAGTCATTAAAAAATTTGGTAGGAAATGGATTTCTCTGGATTCTCCCTTACTTTAACATTAGGATTATTTTTTTGTCTAATAGCTAAGAAGTTATATCAAGAATTTTATGAAAACTTGTCAAATGTCTTAATTTGGCCTACAGAACAAATTCATGAAATAAAAAGTGATGGTCTGTGTTCAAAATTCTTTAAGCCATTGAACTGGACCAAACAAGAGGAGTTCCGAAATATGACACAAATTTAAAAAATGTGATGAGTGAGCCTCCTTAATAGCATGTTTGAGATGTTTAAACATTGCACTCTATGAGAACTTATTAGGGAACTTATTTCTCCTCTCAAACCACCAAGCGTATTGTAACCTCACTTTTTTTTTTTACCAAAGTCCCTAGTAAGTTCCCTTCAAAAATGTCCAGCCAGTATGTATCTCATTGAAGATGGCTGCTAACAGGAAACGTAGTTTAGTATAAGACCTTATGGGAAATATTTTAAATCTTCTCTGAAACAACCAGATTAATTGGAATACAACTTGGTAAAATAGTTCTTAGCTGCCCCCTTTATTCCAGAAAAAAAAACAAGCACGATTACATCCATCTACTTTTTGTTGCCGATACATTTATGGTGATAAGAAAATTTTAAAACAAAATGAAATGGATGGGATAATTAGTGTCTCTTTACATGAAAAAAATATAATCAACATCTAGAAAAAATCTTTAATACTGAATCTGAACTAACTTATCAACGAAAATTTACACAAACTAGTTACTGTACAGAAGCCTAGCTTTTGATCACTGAGAAAAAATACTGCTCAGTTGTCTTCGCCTGTGCAAAATTTAGTATATACCTGGAACACTTGTGTTTGCTACCCAGCTTGTGAACAACAAAGAACATCCAAAATGGATGCACTAAACTTGCAACTATGCATCATAAAGTATGTCAATTGCCTGCACATGGTCTGTGGTTCTCTCTGTGCACTCTTGCTTCCTCCACTACTAAACCTAACACCACAATTAGCTATTATTATGCTGAAAGTTGGGATAAACATCATGAAAACAAACAAATACAGTTTTATATTCACATGAACAGATATCTTACATGTTTTATTTTACAGATTTTTATACTCAGTTTTACAAAATGTTGATTTAGAAGACATTCCAATCTACTGTACCACAGGCAGCAAAGATGACCCATACACAACAGAAAATTTGTCTAAGATACGAGGAAGTTATAAACCCTTATCAGATCCCACAGTACTTACAAAAGTCAACTTCACCAGTTTAGAGGTTAGATATACATGTATATATACTATTAGTTATTTGTTTTGCCCATATTAAATTCTCAGCTTGTATGGAATTGAATGCGACGGCACAAGATGCAATGCCAGCTCAGAATTCAATCTGAGTAAAACAAATTACTAATAGTCTTTTAATCGCTAATTCTGTTATTGATGTATACCAGATGTTTCTGTTTCCTCCAATATGATTTTATACATATTATAGTTAATGGTTATTATAGTTATTATAGTTAAACATTTTTAATGGTTAAATATAGCATTTTTTTTTTTTGAATTATTTTTTTGTCAGAAAACTCATTCCGTAGAGATTTATGATACTATGTTTGTATCAGCACATTGTAGTGATAAGAGAATTGTTGTCACTCCAAAACAATTGAAATTTAGACCAATTAGAGATAAATATTAAATACTGTGGAAGTACTTTTATTTGTGGACATCAATTTTCGTGGTTTTCATAAATATCACTAATTCGTGGGTACTTAAATTCGTGGTTTCGAATGCTATGTCATTAAATCTCTAGGGAAAATGCATTTCGTTGGGAACTTAATTTCGTGGTTTTAGCAAACCACGAAATCCACGAAAATTGGAACCCAACGTACAATAGTACTTTCACAGTACAAGACATTTTGCTTTTGATATGAATTTTATCACTTCTAGTATCAAGCAAGATTTATGGTTTATGACTTAACCAAGTTGATATTGAAAAAAAACAATATTTATACTATTTTTATCCAAAATTAATGAAAGTATATAAAACTGAAATACAAGTAGAACTTTCTACTTTAACATTATACAGTCATTGACTGGGTCCGAAAACAGCTGTTGTTTGAGGACCCAGTCTATAACTGTTTTGTTATACCTTTTCATGTTCAATGAATACGCTCCATTTCATCTGAATACAATTCACATTGGTTATGCAGACGACAGGAGATTATGTGATATGGGCGTGATATTTTTTAACCAATCAAAATAAGGCAGGTGGTCAACAGATCGGTTTCGGTCAACAGACTGAAAACTGTTGACTGGTCAACAGATCGTTTTTTTGGTTTGAGAAATAAAAAAGACAAATTGTCTATATTTTTTCACAATTCATTTATGTAAGGAAAATATTATAAGGTATAACAAATAAAATTAATGTACAATAAAAAAAATTATTCATCATATGAGGTGTATGAATACAAACAAGTAGGGTCAAAAACATGGTAAACCTCTATTGGAGTACCCTCAGCATTCATGTCTACATTTGGGTTTATGTCTTGGTAACTATGAAGGGTAGACTCTTCAAACTTTGTTTAAAGGAACATATTGGAATGACACACAGCATCCAAGAAAATTGGTTCTCTTTGACTTATATTTTCTGCTTGATTGCCTTACATTCAATTTTAGATCCAAGTTCAGATCTCAGTTACAGTACGTGGTAGAAACATATAACCTTGCATGTGCATGCATTTTCAGTGGTAGGTCAGCATCCTAGAAAAATTAGGTCTCGTTGATCAACATTTACTGTTTCCTCTGATTGACTTAGTTTCAAGTTTACATATTGAGTTCATATCTCAGTTACTGTACATAGTAGGATCATCTTACCTTGTATGTGCATGTATGATTGGTATCCAGTCAAAATTCCGTCACTTTGACCTACATTTGTGAAATTTAAGTTAATGTCCAAGTTCATATATGTCAGTTACTGTTCATTATAGGATCATCTTTCCTTGCATGTGCATGTATCTATAGTGTTAGGTTAGCATTCAGGCTAAATTTAGTCACTTTGACCTACGTTCCTGCATGATTAACTTACATTATAGTTTATGTCCGAGTTCATATCTTGGCAAGATTATCTAACCTATACATTCACCCCTTATGGTACATCAACATAAAAGAAAATAATAAGGCTTTTGTTGCCATGTGACATAACATGGCAAACTTTGTAATCATTGATTACTTATGTTTATCTGTTATTATGTCAACAAATTTAATATAGATTTTAATGTTTTTTTCATGAATGTTCCCAAATGGTTAAATTACACACACTGTACACAGGAAAAACTTTTATACCCCATATTTTCTGGAAAAGGGGGCAGGAATCTTGTGCATGAAGTAATATGGGTGCTGACAGAAATTTTAAAGGGGAGATAATTAGTCTTTGAATATTTCTTGAAAAGGGGGGGGGGGGTCAATCTTAACTTAACCATGAATTCAAGAAATTAAAAAAAATTGCGAAAAAGATGGCACCTAAATTTCCTGTTTTGCAGTACATTTTTGTCTGATTATAGATGCATTTTAAATTGACTTCTTGAATAAATAAACATATTATTATTCGTCTTTTTGAATTTCTTTAGGAGCTGGACATACTGAGTAGTGGCATCCAGTGGGATGTGAAAGTAGACCTGACAAAGTCTGGTAAAATTGATGCCATTGCTGTTTGGTTTGATCTACATCTTGATGAAGATATCTCCATCTCAACAGATCCTACCAATAAGAACTGCTGGGAGCAAGCCATATTTCCTATTCTGCCTTCAAACTTTTGTCATTGCCAAAATGGTAAAGGTATGAAAACTGCAAAGTCAATTTCATTCTCTGAGGACCCTCCCTTACACAAGACAAAACATGTAAAGGAAAACAAACCATTGTTATTATACATAAACCAGTACTTGAACCAGCATATTTTTCATCTTTGTCACAGCTGTAAACATACCTGTCAACCTCTGAAAGCCCAAGTAGGGAGATCCCTACCAAAATTGTCACAAGAAGGGAGATCTCCCTACCAAATTTTTTCTCAAGTAGGGAGATTTGGAATAAGAGGTTTATGCAACATATATTTAAGCCTATTTTAACAGAATTTAGTCTAGATGATATTTAAATGTATTTATATACTCAAATAAGGTACTATGCTCAAGCACTTGTTCATTGATGTGTTTGTTTACTATAAATATATTCCCTACATACAGGTTTGCTTGAACATCAGTAAGCAGTAGTAGCTTTATCTCTAACAAATTTGTGAATACAGGTTTTTGCTCCAATTTCTTTCAATGCCTTATTAGGGCCCCGCATCGAGATGCGGGTGCCCTATAGTTTTCACTTTGTCCGTCTGTCTGTCCGTCTGTCTGTCCGTCTGTCCGTCTGTCCGTCAACAATTTTTTCCGTCACAGATTTCTTGGCTTCTATATGTGGGAATGATTTGAAATTTGGTCTGAAGCTTGGAAATGATGAGTTGTATCGTGTAAGCAATTTTCAAGTTTGTCGGGTGCCCACTTCCTGTTTGCCGATACTTTGAATTTTTGCTAAAAACCTAATTTTCCGTCAAAGATTTCTTGGCTTCTACTGTAGGGAATGATTTGAAATTTGGTCTAAAGCTTGGAAATGATGAGTTGTATTGTGTAAACAATTTTCAAGTTTGTCAGACATCCACTTCCTTTTTGCTGAGACTTTGAATTTTTACTAAAAACTAAATTTCGGTCACAGATTTCTTGGCTTCTACTGGAGGGAATGATTGGAAATTTGGTTTGAAGCTTTGAAATGATGAGTTGATTTTCAAATTTGTCGATCAACCACTTCCTGTTTGCCAATACTTTTACTTTTTACTATAAACCAAATTATCTTCATAGGATTTTTAGACCTGTATCAACTTGGAATGATTTGATATTAAGTCTGAAGCTGAAAAATGACATGGTTTGGTAAAAATTCAAGAATTCACTGTATCCAGCAAATTACTGTATCAACACATTTGTTGTCGAACATGATGTGAATCCCCACTTACCTCAATTTTACTTTTGCATGGAATTTCAGGATCGAAATTGCGGGGCCCTTCCGACAACGCCAGTTTCGACATGCTCTAGTATGATTTATGCTTGAAATTTTGATTTATCTTTAGGAACCAGAGCCCTCTTTGCAGAGCAAAGTTTATCATTCTTGGATTGTTACAAGTAATGGCATGATCAAATAATTATATAAGATATATGAAAATACCTTGAATTTGTAATTTTTTTTTTCTAAAATGATAACAGAGATACATGTATAGCCAAATATTGGCCAAATTGGTATTTAACAGTGACTAACCAATAATTCAATAATTGGTTTAAATCAGTGATTTTCAGCACAACTTTTGACAGGGTATACAAGTGATTACAGGTTGTCAAGGGTGACAAAGCAATGAATAATATTTTCACTGTGGCTTTTGCTTAAGGATGCTTAAAGCAGATTTGAAGATTAGATAAGCCCTGGTAGAATTTTTTTTGTAGGTTTCATGTCTCTTTTCAACCATGAAAATCTTAGATATGGTGTACTTGCACATGAGATTATATTTCATTTGTACACTTTGTTTACATCTATTATCTAAATTTATGTAAATTCTAAAACTAAGGTTTAACCCCTTCCATCGTAGTTTTGTCCTTAGCCATATTTGATATAACAGATTGTTTGGGTTTGGTTTGGTCTTTTTTTGAACTTTTTTAAATCGTGGATTTCCTATTTTTGGGTTCTAGTGCTGCTGATGAGGAATTAATTTCTGAAACGGCCATATAGCTCATTAAAATTTATTGCAGTTGGAGTTAACATGTGTGTTGTGCTCTCATGTTCATTCGTAAAATATTTAGGACAGTGGTAACATTACCATGTAATCATCCCCATACAGTCTTCCTGAAATGTGACAGAATGTCAGTCTTCATCTGGAGTTTTGGGCTTGGATTGGCAAAATATATCTTTTTTTCAGATCATGAGTAGGCTTTTACCAATTTTTAGCTAAATATCAAAAGCAAATACTTCAAAAGTAATTCAGACTCTAAAATGAGTTTTCTTTAGAATCAACAAAATAATGCATCTAGGTCTGAATAAGGAATTCACAACCATGGCCACATACATGTAGACATTGAACTTAGTAAAAGGCAGATAAAACACGATAATACTCCTGAATTTTCTCATTATGACCTGGCAAGCCAAATATACCCCCCCCCCCCACGCACACACAAATGTTATTATTTGCTGTATAGGGCAGATGTCAAGGACTATTGTGCAAAAAAATTTAAAAAAATCATGCACCTAGTACAAATAATTGAAAAGTTTGCATTAATTTTATGAAAAAAATTACTCAAAGTACTCTCTACCAAGATTAGGGGCTATATTGAAAAAGAAAAAAATAATTTCTATTTTCAGCATTCCAAAACAATTTTCAAGTCTGTGGTGGAAGTAAAGCTCATCTGTGTTTTAATTTACAAGAGAATTACCTATATTTAAATTCCTGCCAGATAATGGACTCAGTGACCGACAAGTGTGATGTAGAAATGAGTGAAAATATGATCAAACAAAGTTACAGTGAGCCCATATTACTAGAAAGGACCGAAATTGCCAAATTGAATAATTTGGATGCCAATAGATTATTCTGTCAATCAGTAGAAAAATTTGTAATCAAAGGTGAAAGTGAAAATGTGACAATTTTAGACCTTTGTTCAGAGTTATCTCCCCTGTCATTACAATTTTTACAACTAGGAATTCCCAGTGCTACAGTTTTAGCAAGAAAAAACATTCATGATGATATCATAAGACTTGCTCATAGCAATGACCTTGACCTTAACAATTTGAATATTGAAGAAAATGTCAAGGACATATCTGGTTTACATAACTTACTAGTGTGTGATTTGATAGAGGCATGTGGAGCTTTAAGACAACAGATTTTAGAAGATATAGCATTACTAAGGTATGGTAGCTTTTGTAGATAATTTTAATTGTGACCTCCATGTATCAGTTCTTGAAAACTCGGAATTCAATAACGTTACTGAATTTGGTAACTTTGCAGTGATTCAAGTTTTGGCACTTTCTACAAAAACTATGCACTCTCTGAATACTTTCAAAAGGTGAAATAAATTATTTTTTAAAATTCTACTTACGGATATCAAATCAATCTCTAGATTAAATAATGAAAACGCTTTAAATGGAACACTCATGATATATCCCTGTGTAAACCGTTATCTCACAAGTTACCGAATTTGGTAACCTTAGTAAAATTCTAATATTTGACTACAGACTTTAATAAAAATTAATATACATGTTGTTTACAATGAAAGCTTACAAAACATTTAAAGAATATTTGAAAATATCAAATCAAAATTTTGGCTAATATTTGGTTGAAAATATTGGCAGAGTTACCAAATTAAATAACGTTATTGAATTCTGAGTTTTCCAGAAATAATATCTGGTAACAGGGTGATTAAAGGAGTAGGAAAAACTTGTTACCAAACAAATGTGTCAATAAGGTCTGTTAGTCTCGTTCTACTTTCACTTTACAAATCAGGAAACCTAGCTATGACGTCACAGCAAAACGCACGTTAAATCAGTCAACCATTTTCACTTCCGGGATATTTGTTCTCAGTGTCACAAAGTCTGGATTGATTAGACTCTTTACACTGGGATATCTACCCTAGCTGGAAGCGTTTGGTTGATAAAGACTATTCGTCTTCAAGAAAATGGTTATTATAATGTAATTTCTACCCAAGTTTAGGTCATAAAGGTCATTTCTTTAATGTAAAAATACTGGTTCATTGAAAATTAATCATATGATAAGTTTAATCTGTTAAAACCCCACCACCCAACCATAGTACTACATAAGTAGTGGTACCCGGGAACAATGTTTCTCATTCATTCTCGTCGGTCATGTGACAAGATTTACAGACCCTATCAATGAATACTATATACATGTAGAAACAAACAGAAAAAACAACATGGTTCATACAGTAAAAGTTAAAAATTATGTAAATTATGAATATATTTAATTTTTTTTACATAAAAATATTTTAAAAAACCTAAAAATTATGACATTTGATACTTATAGTATAACTAATTGACTGTCGTGGATATCAATAAAAATGTCACAACTGCCGAACAAGGCAGAAGGATTAAAAGAGTTGCGCAACTTTGTTCAGTAACGAGTTTAATCCACTGCGTTGATGGACACGAGTGACATTTTTATTGATATTATCAATAAAATGTCACGAGTGCCGAACAATGCAGAAGTATTAAATGAGTTGCGGAACTTTGTTGTGCAACGAGTTTAATCCACTGCGTTGATCAACACTAGTGACATTTTTGTCTCGCCTGCGACGAAAGTCGCTGAAGGCGAGACATAGGTATAGCAATCCGGCGACGGCGACGGTGACGGCGGCGGCGGCGGCGTAAACTTTTTTCTAAAACCTTCATAACTTTTCAAGGGTAATACATACAAACATCATCTTTGGTCCACAGCACCACCAAGTGATGACCTTTCCAGCAGCATATATTTTGGATGACCTTAACCTTGTTTTCATGGTTCAATAAGCACATAAACATTGCGACATAGTTTCACATTCAAGTCCTTTTCTCAGGAACTATAACACCTAGACTTGTCATATTTGGTCTA
>MJUU01045048.1:80242-90826 GCA_002080025.1 Modiolus philippinarum
AAAATAAAACAAAAATAATAAATTACTTAACTACTAAAATTTTTATTCATAAAAGATTACTCATTTTTTTTCATTAAGGATGCACATGAATCTGTGCAGATCTGTGCACGATACTTATTCAATTGTTTTGTTGCATTACCGTACATTATTTACATTGCATGTTCTAAAAATTCCCATTAATATGGGTTCGATTTTGTTTTTATAGTGTTTTACAATTTTCACTTTCTAAGAAACATATGATAGCAAACCAATATAAAAAGGGAATAATGCAAGAGACTTTACATAATATACTCTAAAAAGATAGATTAAATGTATAAATGTTATATCAAGAAATAAGCTACCCTTTTAATTGTTTTAAATGAAGTTTAGAAAATACAGATCACAAACAAGCTAAGATGTTATTATTTTTGTTTTCATTATTATTATTATTATGTATGCAAATATTTTTGTATGTTAGTTCCAGTTTCAAACACATTTCTTTAAAGACAAAATATAAATTGCATTGTCAAAAGTGGTAATTTATAAATCAATCATTTTATTTACAGGAATTGATATAATTGGTATATGAAGGCTTGGTATATCATAAAAAAGTCTTTCTTTCAATTTTTTATTCTTAAATGGTTTGAATTATATAAAGCATTTATCCAAATTTTCATCTAAACAACTGTCATTTCAATAAAATCCATCAAAACAACATATTTTTTATTTATCTTGTAATTTGTTCCAAAACTCCCTATACATTGCAGTGTTATGATAAGAAAGCTTGACCGAGGTTATGTCCGACCACATGTGCTGTAATTATTTGTTTACTCAAGTGTAAAATTCTACAGATGTGATTGGCTAAATTACTGATTTAAGATAAGAGAATGGAAAGGTCTGTCGTAAGTGATAAGGTATGTTAGTTACCTGCCCAAGGTCGGTGGTTCTCTTTGGGCACTCCGGCTTCCTCCATCACTAAATTTGACTGTCATGAGATAGCCGAAATACTGCTGAAATTGATGTCAAGCCCCATATCAATCAATCAATCAATCAACAAAAGACCAGACTTCTTTTCAGTTTGCGTAGGCTTCATTTCCTGTCCAAACTTACATGTATTTCCCCATATTTCCTGTGGCAGTCGAAACTTGTTGCCTTAGTTGTCCCTCCCTCTATAATTTTATTCTTTTTGTACAATTTTTGGAAAAAAATTAAATTTTTCTTGTCACTATATATCTGAAATATTGCTCATTGCACACAAAACTTTTACTAATCAATCAATCAGTTTGGATGTCATTCAATCAAAATTATTCTAACAAACAAGCGTATTAGGTTTTGCTTTCAATAAATATTATGTTCTAAGTTTCACTAATTTTTTTTACAGATGACCACACATGTTGACATTGATCTCATGGAGCTGTCTCACAGGAAACTTTCATCACCATTTGAACTTTTGACCTTTGACCTAAATGAGGAAATATCAGAACATAAACCACCTTCATTTTTGAAAATGGAAAACATTGTGAAGGTCGTTTTTGAAGAAACGGGTCAGCTGACAGCTGTTGTGTATTGGTTTGAATTTGAACTGTATGATGGGATACATTTTACCACACTAGATACAATGTCACATTGGAAACAGGCAGCCATTATGATGAAACCAGCTGAGGAACCAATATTAGCAGGACAAGAACTGGAATTTAAAATAACCCTGGAAAACAGCTGTTTGAATGTCAAAATGAAATACTAATTGATATGATTAAAGTTGAAAAAAATTTTTTTCTGTATTTGTGTAGATTCTAGTAAGGCAAATTGAAATTAATGAGTAGACTATCCTTTCACCCAAATTTCAAGTTTTTAATGATTGCTTATTTGTTGCTGTCTCAAAAAAACTGATTAAGTTGTAATATTTAAGGCCATAATGAAATTATCTAGATTCTTGTCCTCTTCCTTCCTGATTTGGTTAGGCCAGGAAAAGAAAGAGCTGTCGCAGAATGGCAGCCAAATATACCCCCCGCTCATTGAACCCTGAATCCATATGATGATATGGCAAGTGCAAATTTAAGTGGGTGTGGACACAATACAGGTATAGACACAATGATATAAACTTCAAGAAAGAACTTTTCACAAGTGTTCAAATAGCTTCTTTGACATTTTACACAAAAATCAAATGCATTAGAGAAATTTCATTACAACACTTTAAAAACAACTTTTTAAGAGGACCACAATGAAAAAAGTGTGTCTCTCCAACAGCTTGATTTCAAAACATCTACACTTTGAATTATTTCTTTGAAAAAAAAATCATTGCAGAAGGAATGAAAAAGTCAAAATCAAATGATCTCCCCTTTCAGGTTTTGTACAATAATAACATTCCTTCATGCACATCTCCATACAGTGTCCTTACTTTGTCTTAAGTTTCTTCAAAATCCTTCGAGTGGTTTAAGAGGAGTTGCACTTACAAGGTTACCCCTACATAGGGAATCAACGAAAAGTCAGTGTTTAATTATCTCCCATCCTGGTTTCAGACAATAATTATATTCCTTCGTGCACATCTTCATATAGTGTTCTTCCTTTGTGTAAAGTTTCATCAAAATCTTTCCAGTGGTTTAATAGGACTTGGGCTTACTAGCTAACCCATACACTGGAAATAAAAGAAAAGTAAAAGTCAAATTATCTCCCCTTCCTGGTTTCAAAAAATAATTATATTCCTTCATGCACATCTCCATATACTGTTCTTCCTTTTTGAAAAGTTTCATCAAAATCCTTGATGTGGTTTAAGAGGAGTTGTGCTTACAAGGTAACCCATATTTAGGGTATCAATGAAAAGCTGAAGTCCAATTATCTCCCCTTCCTGGTTTTGGACAAAAATTATATTTCTTCATGCACATCTCCATATAGTGTCCTTTCTTTGTGTAAAGTTTAATCAAAATCCTTAAATTGGTTTAAGAGGAGTTGCGCTTACGAGGTAACCCATACACAAGGAATCAATGAAAATTCAAAGTCAAATTATCTCCCCTTCCTGGTTTTGGACAATAATTATATTCCTTCATGTGCATCTTCATATTGTGTCCTTCCTTTGTGTAAAGTTTCATCAAAATCCTTCAAGTGGTTTAAGAGGAGTTGCACTTACGAGAAGTGTGGACAGCAGACAGACGGACAGATGGACAGACAGACAGGGTGATTCCTATATACCCCCCAAACTTTGTTTGCGGGGGTATAAAAAGTTTGATTTTTGCTCAGTTTGTCTGTCCGTCTGTATGGCTCAAAAAAATTTAATCATTATCTGCATCTCCTCCTTAACCCCTTGGTACTTTTCAACCAAACTTGCAGAACTGCTTCAGTATACATGTATGTTGAAGATGTGCACCATGCATTTTGTTTTTCTTTAATTTTGTTTTTTACAGATTTTATGCTGTTTTTGAACATTGTCATTTTAGCTTACTGGAGTCTTGAGGGTACGATTTTGAACATGTTTTGGACATTGTCATTTTAGCTCAATGCAAATCATATGAAGACCACATGGTATCCACTACTCCTCTGAAGCCACTGATTGGAATTTCATGAAAGTTATGCAGGAGCTTAATTACATATTGTAGATGTGCACTACACTTTTTGTTTTCCATAATTCTTCTTTTTTCATATTTTTGACATATTTTTGACTTTGTCATTTTAGCTCAATTCAAACCATATGGTATCCACTACTCCTCTTAAACCTCTGATCCGTATTTCATGAACCTTATGCAGGAGCTTTATTACATATTGTAGATTTGCATTACACATTTTTGACATGTTTTGGACTTTTTCACTTTAGCTCTTTTTACCTCAATGCAAACCATATGGTGAATACCTGGTATCCACTACTCCTCCTTGACCACTAATCAGAACTTCATAAAACTTGTGCAGGACCTTAATTGCATATTATAGATGTGCACTTCGTATTTTGTTTTCCAATAATTCCTTTTTTCTAGATGTTAGAATAAAATGCAGGAAGAGGCAGGGGCTGGGGGTATCCTTGGCCCACTAGGCCACAATAACTCTAGTTTGGATAGTGACCTCAAGTTAAGAAATCTAATAAAACTGAGAAGTTGCTAACTCATGCAAAGCTGACTCTTATAGCTCATTTTTTGCTCTTTTAGTTATTTGTGCTCTATCAAGTCTTCCAAATGTTTTGCTTTATCATCTTCATAATGTTTGATTTTTATCTGTTCTGAAGAAACATACATTAGGGTATGAACGCCCTTTACCTTCACCTGCTACCATTTAGGTCTTTAACAATCAAATTTTTACTGTGAGTTGCCAAAAATGCTAGCGCGAATGCGAAAGGGCATAAAATGTCCTACCGTTAAGAACATATGACTAAAAATTTAATTGTTAACTATTAAAAGAGTACTCCCATTCACACCCTCATACAAGTTGTCAAAACAGCCATCTGTCCATCTGCAAAAACTTAAATGTGGTCTTTATTATTTATTTGCTTTACTTCTTTTTCATTTTAGAAAATAATAATTTTTGCTATCTGGAACAATTTTATTACATGATGTTGCTGCAGGGCAGGAAACTTATCTCAAACTTGCCTTCCCTGAATTTAAAAATGTTTTCTATACACCCGTACAATTTTTTTTTTAAATGTTAGCCTGCCCTGCTAAAATATGCCTGCCTTGGACAGGTGGAGTGCTTGGTGTATTAAACTTTGGTAGCTGTTTGTGTTTGAAATATAGTTAAATGTTGGATGTTACTCTAATTTAATTAAGTTTATTTGGCCAACTTAAAAAAAGTATCAATTGAGTAACTAGCAAGTAAAGGTAAAGGTAAGATTTATTTAATGTCAGAAATTACAGGTATACACCTCTAAACAGGTCATCAATTAACAGAAGCTTAATGCCAGCTTTTGACAGATGGCAAGATTTTAGACTGTTTAGCATATATGAGATTCTCACATGTTCACAAGACTGTGAAGGAAGACAGCCCTAAGTTCTAAGTTTGAAAATCGGTGAAACCCAGAGCTAGGATAGGTGCCTTGAAACCTTGACACTTGCAAGATTGGAGACAACAGTGGTGTCCGCCTCATGATTTCAAATCCACTCGACTGCCCTGCCCTCAAAACTCGACCACTCTCCCCTCAAACAAAATGGACCAAACTTTTTAAAACCAAGAAGTTCAAAGGCACACTGCTCTAAATATTAAGAAGAATTCTAATATGAGAACAATGGAAACCATGACGACTGGTCATATGAAAATCTCAAATAACATAATGAGCGACTTCACAACAGTCTTTACGCTGAAATTGACAACGTCACAATATGTTTTGTGCGCAAAAACGTCAGTAAATCTGAAGTAATGGCTCTCGTTACCATGTGCACTTATAGGTCCGCCCAGATCATGAAATGTCANATTAGAATCGAAATAATTCATGTTCGCCGGTGGTTTGTAGTCGATTTACATATGGGTGTCCATTATTTTCGTTTATTTTACCCCTCGCTCCGCTACGCTAGGCTCTGGGTAAAATATTAACCAAAATAATGGCCACCCATATGTAAATCTGTATCGCTCACCTGACAATATGCCTCTATGCCATGCATGACCAAAAATGATCATGTTTTTTACCAATGGGTTAGGGTGTTTAGGTATGTACTCAATTAACACCCGTGTATTTTGTCTGATCCTATTGAAATGAGTAATTTTTGCAAAGGACCTTCTATACATTTAGTTTTGCTTTAATTGTTTTGTCTCATACTGGGCTCCAATGTTAAACTATACTCTTCACTTGAGGCAATGTTTTTTTGTCTGATTGAAATGAAATGTGCAATTTTTTTCATCATTCCTATAAAGTTAGGTTGAATTTGCTTCAGTTTAGGTTTCAGAAGAGTAGATGAAAATGTGATTTTCCCATAGGGTCTGATTATACACTATGTTCCGTGCTGGCAGCCATGTTTTCTAACAGATTGTAACGACATGAGCAATCTTTGTTGAGGACCTTCTATTCATCCTTCCTGTAAAGTTTGGTTGAATTTGCTTGTGCAGTTTCAAAGGAAAAGATGAAAATGTGATTTCTCCCATAGGGTCCAATGTTAAACCTAAGTTCCACACTGGCGCCCATGTTTTTTATTGGATCAGAACGAAATGAGCAATCTTGTAAACGACCTTCCATACATCATTCCTGTAAAGTTCGGTTGAATTTACTTCCGTTATTTCAGAGAAGAAGATGAAAATGTGATTTTCCCATAGGGTCCTATGTTAAACCATGTTCCATTCTGGCCGCCATGTTTTTCATCAGATCGGAACGAAATGAGCAATCTTTGTTAAGGACCTTTAGAACATCATTCCTATAAAGTTTGGTTCAGTTTGCTTCAGCCTTTTCAGAGCAGAAGATGAAAATGTGATTTTTCCCATAGGGTCCAATGTTAAAACTAAGTTCCGCGCTGGCAGCCATGTTTTTGGTCGAATCGGAACGAAATGAGCAATCTTTGTAAAGGACATTTCATACATCATTCCTGTAAAGTTTGGTTGAATTTGCTTCGGTGGTTTCAGAGGAATAGATGAAAATGTGATTTTCCCATAGGGTCCTATTTTAAACCATGTTCCGTGCTGGCAGCCATGTTTTTCGTCGCATCGGAACAAAATGAGCCATCTTTATTAAGGACCTTAAGTACATCCTTTCTGTAAAGTTTGGTTCAATTTGCTTCAGCCTTTTCAAAGCAGAAGATGAAAATGTAATTTTTCCCATAGGGTCCAATGTTAAACCTAAGTTCTGCACTGGCGGCCATGTTTTTGTCACGCCCGCGACGAAAGTCGCGGAAAGCGAGACATATGCGTTCAAAGTATGGCCGCGGCAGCGAAGGCGACGGCGACGTAAACTTTTATGCTAAGTTTTTATGATTAGGTCATTTCCTCAGTAACTATAAGTGGTAGGTCAATGATATTTGGTATATAGGTTGGTCTTAGTCTGCTATATGGCTTTTGTCTGTGACCTCAAATCACGGTCCAATGAACATGTTAAGTTTTTGTGCTTAGTTTAGTTTCACAGTAACTATAAGTGGTAGGTCAATGATATGTGGTATGTAGGTTGGTCTTAGGTAGTACATGACAGTCTGTCATATGGCTTTTGTCCTTGACCTCAATTTCATGGTCTAGTGAGCATGTTAAGTTTTTGTGATTAGGTCCTTTTCTCAGTAACTATTAGTGGTAGGTCAATGATATTTGGTATATAGGTTGGTCCTGAGTAGTACATGACAGTCTGCTATATGGCTTTTGTCTGTGACCTCAATTTCACGTTTCAGTGAACATGTTAAATTTTTGTGCTTAGTTTAGTTTCTCAGTAACTATAAGTGGTATGTCAATGATATATGATATGTAGGTTGGTCTTAGGTAGTACATGACAGTCTGTCATATGACTTTTGTCATTGACCTCAATTTCATGGTTTAGTGAGCCTGTGAAGTTTTTCTGATTAGGTCATTTCTCAGTAACTATAAGTGGTAGGTCAATGATATTTTATATATTGGATGGTCTTGGGTAGTATATGACAGTCTGCTATATGGCTTTTGTCTGTGACCTCAATTTCACGGTCCAATGAATATGTTAAGTTTTTGGTTCTTAGTCAAGTTTCTCAGTAACTATAAATGATAGGTCAATGATATATGGTATGTAGGTTGGTCTTAGGTAGAACATGACAGTCTGTCATATTGCTTTTGTCCTTGACCTTAATTTCATGGTCTAGTGAGCATGTTAAATTTTTTGGATTATTTCATTTTCTCGGTGAATATTAGTGGTAGGTCAATGATATTTGGTATATAGGTTGGTCTTGGGTAGTACATGACAGTCTGCTATATTGGCTTTTGTCTGTGACCTCAATTTCACGGTCAAGTGATCATGTTAATTTTCCCATTAACCATTAAGGTAAGGTCAATAATATTGGCATGTGGAGTTGTCTTAGATGGAACATAAGATCCTGCTATTTGGCTTTAGCCCTTGACCCCATTTTCATGGTCTAGTGAACATATTTGGTTTTTCAGTATCTATCAGTGGAAGGTCAGTGATATTTGGCATTTTGGTTTTTGGTGATACATGACAGTCTGCTATATTACTTTTGTCAGTTACCCTAATTTCACAGTCTAGCGAACATGTGAAGTTTTCTTATTTAGTCAGTTAGAGTTTTCACATCAATTTTGCGTCCAAGTAGGGACAGGCAAGACATCAATTTGGGTCCAGCACTTCCACGCTGGCAGCCATGTTTTTTGTCGAATTGGAAGGAAATGAGCAATCTTTGTAAAGGACCTTCCATACATCATTCCTGTAAAGTTTGGTTGAATTTGCTTCAGTAGTTTCAGAGGAGAAGATGAATATGTGAAAAGTTAATGGACCGACGGGCGACGGACGCCAAGTGATGGCAATAGCTCACACTGACCCTTCGGGTCAGGTGAGCTAAAAAGAACTTAAAAACCCCAAAATATATATTTATTGTCATATTCTATTGTATGCACCATATGAGATTCACAGCAAATACATGTATGAGGTTAGAGTATACAACAAAAATGAAAGTAAAGAAGTTTTCTTGTCTTCAAACAACTTTTTAAAATTTTTCCAAAGTCTGAATGGCTAAACAAATGATATAAAATTCAGAAGTGATACACAAAAGGTGATTAGATCAGGTAACCAGGCCCTACATGCTAGGCACAAGTGATTTCAGTACATATTTGTTTTATTTGAATATTAAATCAATGATCTTTGGTTTGTAGGTGCAATATCATAGATTATATAGTTTTAGGTGGTAAACATTGGAAATTTGTCGCCTTCAATGCAATGAGCAATTTGTGGCTTGTTGAACCTCTGAAATCAGGAAAAAATAAGCATTTCAAGATCAGTCAAACTTCAATGGCTCGAACAGATCCAGCTAGAGGAGTTTTCAAGCTATGGAGGTCAAACTGTGTTTAAATTCAAAACGGTTCAGAAACAAGAGGCTCTCAAGAGCCTGTATCGCTCACCTGGGCCACGGCTGATTTATGCAGTTAAAATAATCCCAATGTTTTAAGGGCATTATTTTCAAATTTATTAATAGACATTGATGTTATATTATCTTAAGTTAAACTGTATTCCAGACTGGCAGCTATTTTGGATGGGGTGCAGTTCTACTGTCACCTTTCTTGAAGGGGACAGTGAGTCTAATTTTGGTTCCAATTGACTAAATATTTTCATAGGAGAACATCTTTAAATGCTTTTCGATAGGCTTCCAATAGGTCCGAAGGTTAAACTATGTTCCCCACTGGGGCCATCTTGAATGCCATGCAGACGAGCCAGGCAAATTTTTCAAACGGGAACAACTATGGCCCGTTGTGACCAAGTTTGTTTTCACTATTGGGCATGTAATTTCGGGAGAAGATATTTAATGTTTACCCAATGGGTCAAATGTTAAAATTGTTCCCCGCTGGCAGACATCTTGCATTAAGCAAAGACCTGAAAAACAACTCTTTTGCAGGGCCGCAACCTAAAGAATATTGTGGCCAAGTTTGATTCCAATTAGCTGAAAAGTTTCAGAAGTGTTTTCCCATAGGGTCCAATGTTAAAACTATGATCCCAGCTGGCCGCCATCTTGGATATAGCACGGATCTGAAAAACAACTTTTTGCAGGGGACCGTCTAAAGACTATTGTGGCCAAGTTTGGTTTCAATTGGCTCAGTAGTTTCAGAGGAGAAGATCTGTGAAAGTGTTTTCCCATAGGGTCCAATATTAAAACTATGATCCCTGCTGGTGGCCAACTTGGATATAGCATGGATCTGAAAAACAAGTTTTTGACAGGGGACCATCTAGGGACTATTTTGGCCAAGTTTGGTTTTAATTGGCCAAGTAGTTTTAGGCGAGAAGATCTTTGAAAGTGTTTTCCCATAGGGTCCAATGTTAAAACTATGATCCCTGCTGGAGACCATCTTGGATATAGCGCGGATCTGAAAAAAGCATTTTTGCAGGGGACCATCTAAGGACTATTGTTGCCAAGTAGTTTCAGAGGAGAAGATCTTTGAATGTGTTTTCCCATAGGGTCCAATGTTAAAACTATGATCCCCGCTGGCGGCCATCTTGGATAAAGCCCAGATCTGAAAAACAACTTTTTTGCAGGGGACCATCTAAGGACTATTGTGGCCAAGTTTGGGTTCAATTGGCTCAGTAGTTTCAGAGGAGAAGATTTTCCCATAGGGTCCAATGTTAAAACTATGATCCCTGCTGGCGGCCATCTTGGATACAGCGCGGATCTGAAAAACAATTTTTTTTTGCAGGGGACCAACTGAGGACTATTGTGGCCAAGTTTGGTTTCAATTGGCTCAGTAGTTTCAGAGGAGAAGATCTTTGAAAGTATTTTCCCATAGGGTCCAATGTTAAAACTATGATCCCCGCTGGCGGCCATCTTGGATATAGTGCGGATCTGAAAAACAACCTTTTTGCAGGGGACCATCTAAGGACTATTGTGGCCAAGTTTGGTTTCAACTGGCCAAGTAGTTTCAAAGGAGAAGATCTTTGAAAGTATTTTCCCATAGGGTCCAATGTTAAAACTATGATCCCTGCTGGCAGCCATCTTGGGATATCGCGCGGATCTGAAAAACAACTTTTTGCAGGGGACCATCTAA
>MJUU01045049.1:0-14789 GCA_002080025.1 Modiolus philippinarum
CATAACTATGTACAATATATATATATATATCAAATAATTATAAAAAAAAGGATCTTTCTCCTGTGATAAATAGGCACTGGAAATGGTTTGGTTTGATATAATGTGTAGTTCCAACAAATAATCTGAGAAACAGTCTTATATGTAATACTAATCTATTTTTAGTAACTGTAACCTTGACCTTGGGGTATCAACGCTAAAATCTATGGGATTATGTCTGTTGTGATAAGTAAGCAAGTGACCAAGTTTGGTTTTGATCAGATGCAGGATACTCAAGTAATAATTTAGAAACCAAAATTTTATTGAAATTTTAGTCTAGTTTTAGCAACTGTGACCTTGACCTTGGTAGTACCATCCCGGAAATCAACAGGCTTTTGAATTGGACAATAAGCAAGCACGTGATCAAGTTTGGTTTGGATCCGATGTAGTATACTCACGTTATCATCTGGAAACCAATTTTATTAAATTTTAGTCTATTTTTAGCAACTGTGACCTTGACCTTGGGGGTACCAACCCGGAAATCGATAGGGTTCTGTCTTGGGTGATAAGCAAGCATGGGACCAAGTTTGGTTTTGATCCTATGTAGTATACTCAAGTTATCATCCGGAAACCAAAATTTTATTGAAATTTTAGTCTATTTTTAGCAACTGTGACCTTGACCTTGGGAGTAACAACCCAGAAATGGACAGGGTTCTGTATTGGGTGATAAGCAAGCATGTGACCAAGTTTGGTCTTGATCCGATGCAGGATACTCAAGTTATCATCCGGAAACCAAAATTTTATTGAAATTTTAGTCTATTTTTAGCAACTGTGACCTTGACCTTGGGGGTACCAACCCAGGAATCGATAGGGTTCCATCTTGGGTGATAAGCAAGCATGTGACCAAGTTTGGTTTTGATCCTATGTAGTAAACTCAAGTTATCATCCAGAAACCAAAATTTTATTGAAATTTTAGTCTATTTTTAGCAACTGTGACCTTGACCTTGGGGGTACCAACCTGGAAATCAATAGGGTTCTGTCTTGGGTGATAAGTAAGCATGTGACCAAGTTTGGCCTTTATCCGATGTAGTATACTCAAGTTATCATCCGGAAACCAAAATTTTATTGAAATTTTAGTCTATTTTTAGCAACCGTGACCTTGACTTTGGGGGTACCAACCTGGAAATCGATAGGGTTCTGTCTTGGATGATAAGCAAGCATGTGACCAAGTTTGGTTTTGATCCTATGTAGTATACTCAAATTATCATCCGGAAACCAAAATTTTATTAAAATTTTAGTCTATTTTTAGCAACTGTGACATTGACCTTGGGGGTACCAACCTGGAAATCAATAGGATTCTGTCTTGGGTGATAAGTAAGCATGTGACCAAGTTTGGTTTTGATCCGATGTAGGATACTAAGTTATCATCCGGAAACCAAAAAGATGGACGTACAGACGGACGTACGGATCAGGGTAAACCTTAATGCCCCCCAACCGCCTAGCGGCGAGGGCATAAAAACGGCATCAAAATCGAACTAAAAATAAAATAATAAAATTTTTGAAATTCTCCCCTTTTGGGCCCATTTATCTCGTGCCATGTGAAATCCGTTAACATACTACTGATTGGAAATTTTCTAAGGAGTACATTGAAAGAAACCCATCAAAATCCGATATATAATAAAGATTCTACAGTCAAATATATGAAAACATCAAATTTAACCCTTTTTGGCCCCTTTTTAATAACAGGTGGGCCACAATGACCAAAATTAAGATAAGCCTTTCTTTTGTGCCAAGGAACATTGTGTTACAGTTTCATAAGGATTGGTCAACTGAAACTAAAGTTATTGACCAAAAACAAAAGTGTCTACAGACAACAACAACGATGATGACAACAGCACCATACCATTATAGGACCTCAAAAATTTTTGCACCCGTATAAAAATCATTGACCTACCACTTGTAGTTACTGAGAACCTGACCTACTCACAAAAACTTAACATGCTCACTGTACCGTGAAATTGAGGTCAAGAACAAAAGCCATATGACAGACCGTCATGTACTACCCATGACCAACCCATATACCAAAAATCATTGACCTACCACTTATTGTTGCTGAGAAACGGACCTAATCACAAAAAACGTAACATCAAAGTTTACAGCGTCGACGCCGTCATACTTTGTACGCATTATGTCTCGCTTTCTGCAACGAAAAGTCGCGGGCAGGTCAAAAATGACCAATAAAGGCCAATAACTACTGTATATTCTCAGATTTTTTTCAAAATTTCTAGGTGGGTAGATATTGATAGGCTGAACATTTCTGGAATTTAAAGTTGACTTTTACCTGTTACAGCTTTTTCTTGATCAAAAATTAAAAATATTAAAATTTTGAAAATTTTACGGAAAAAGGGCAATAACCTCCAAAAACAGGTTTTTGGATTTTTTTCAAAATTGCAGAATGGGAAGATCACTTTTACCCCATTTTGATATCTGTAACTGTCTTTAAGTTATTTGCAAAAAAACCTTATGTGCTATTTTTAGTAACAGCAGCAATGTTTTTTGCTCCTCAGACTAATTCAACAAAATTTTGAATCTAGATACCCTGGTAATGATTCAGGCCAAGTTTGTTTAAATTTGGCTCAATGGTTTCAGAGAATAAATTTTAAAAAGGTTAACGGCAGTCAGGCAGATGACTGATGCCAAGTAATGGCAATAGCTCACATGGGCTTTTAGGCCAGGTGAGCTAAAAAAAAAGAAGAGTTCAATAACTTATATCTTGAAAATATAACTGCTGTGAAAGTACTATTGTTCGTGGGGTATCAATTTTCGTGGATTTCATGGTTGACTTCAACCACGAAATTTGATACCCAACGAAATACAAAATTCCAGTTGATTTGTACTGTGAAGTCTCAACCAGGAATTTAAGAGCCAATGAATTAATGACTTGTCTCCAATCCACAAAAATTGGCATCCACGAAAAAAAGTACTTTCACTGTAATATGGAAATCAACCTACATACACTATTCTCACCAGTTATATACAGACTTGAATTCTGCAATATCATATCTTTCATTGAAATACTGTAGGAGTTGGATAATTTGTGAACAAATCCAGGTACAGATTATAATAATAAATAATTAATCTGAAGTTAAAAAAGACAATTGGAACCATACACACTTATTAGAACCCATCAGATATAGCATCAGATGAAGAAGGTATAATCCAGAATGATAAACAAATCAGAAACTTTCTATTGTTTGTGGAAAATATACTATGTATATATCCCGTGAAATACACAACACACTAGACAATGTTCTACAAAACATTTTATTTGTTTAAATTTATCACATCAAAAGCTACAAAACATTTTTACTCAGTTTTACCCCAATATAAATAAGCTATATTTGTATAAAATAAAATATTTCATATTCTAAACATTCAATAAATGGAAAAATATTTCAACTTTTATGCTAAAAATTCTTTTTTTTTAACCAACTGACAAAATTACTGATGATGGTGTACATGTATGTAAAACATTTTGAATTTTTTAAATTTACATTCTACTGTAAAAAGTTTACATTTGTTTCTCAACAATGTTCTCATTTCCTTCTTAGTGTAAAACTGCAAAAATGAAATATTATAAAATCAAATCAAACGAGCACCACTTGACAAAGCCAGAGAGAAACATTTAAAGCTATCATATTTTTTTTTTCATGATTAGAAAATGCATTGTAATAACTACATTTTGGTGCTGTACAACAAAAAAAAAGAGTGGACATATAAAGCTGACTAAAAAGATTTCTAAGCTAATGATAAAGGGTCCGACTTAAGTTCCATATTTTTATGTAAAAATAAAAATAAGACCTCCAGTCTAAATGATATAGTATTTATTTTATTTTAAATAGTTAAATGAGGGAAGATGTATTACCCTTATACAATAAGATTGCACATAAGATAGTACATGGAACAACTGGACGTAAAAATGACAAATAAATACATGAACATATGTACAATGTAATGTACTGTGTACAGTTGTGCTCAACATAGATAATCAAATAATCATAAAATTTAGTACAAATAAAACATAAAATACTTGATTTAAGTATGTTTAACTGTGTATTTTTACTACAGTTATACATATGTGTGTGAACAATGAGTTTATATCTAATCCAGAATTCACATTCATGCTTTTCCCTGATAGGTGTCAATGCTGCACTATCAGATAGTCTGTAGGAAACTGACCATTTCACACATGTTAAATAATTGTTCCTTGTGTGTGAATTTACCTGTATCATGAAGTCACAAAACAAAAAACCTCATAGTACAGTGGTGGCATAAAACGAGACAAAATATGGTAGGTGCATTCAATTTAAGGAAAATTGCTATGTCTTTTTTATATTTTTTCCAACTTTTCATTAAGCATATATACAATAACATTATAACACTGTCCTGGTATTTTAGACAGAAAAGGGTCTGTAAGTCTAGTCATGTGACACCAACAAATCACAATAAATTTGCAATTTGAAAACGTTTCCCACCTTAAATTGACGTTGCAGCATTATGACGTCCAATTTTTTGCTTGATACGTCAGACGTTTTTGATAAAAATACAAATTCCGGGTACAAGTTAGGTACACAGAAGTTCCAAAATTTAACGAGACTTACAGACTCTATCATGCATTAATATTTTTCAAAGACTAATGAATACTATACATGTACATTTACAGTGATTGTCAGATCAACATTGCACTCAAATTACATTAGCTTACAGTCATCGCTGAGAAAATATGGCTTTTCTAAAATAAAGCTTTCTAGATTTCATGTTCAAACCAATAAAAAATTATTCTTTCAAAGATTATTTAAGATCAATGTATATTTTCATTTAAAGATTTAAAGTGTGTTTTGTATTGGAAAACTCTTACAGAAAACTTTGAAATAATTTTGTATTTATAGTTTTCACATCACAGAAAGTCATGTTCTGTGTATATCTGTGACAAAACAGGATATACTAATGGCTCTATCAATTCTGTTTTACTTCCAATATATTCTGTTGTCATTCCTATATATTACTGATTATATGTTGGTTTTTTTTTTTTACTATTAATGTGTCTTTTGGCACACAATTTTGCATGAATATGTAAAAATATCAAGAACAGATACAATTTTCACTTAGATGATCTCATACTGACTGGTATGAGCAGCTCACAAGCTTAAGTCAGTCAAAATCATTACTATGTATGTGTGTGTGTGTGTCTAACAACTAGGAATACTTAAAAACTTGCAATGAAGAAATAGAACTTTGACTCATCATAAATATTTGTGAATATAAAATTCGAAACAGTTTCAGAGTTGTTTTATTGTTGCAATTTGGTAAAAATTTCTAATCTTGAAAGAATCATAATATCCTGCACATCTATTCATCATATCATTTGAAAAACCAAAATGAAGGAGGTTTTAAAAGGAGTTGCACCAAAAGAATAGGACTTACAGACTGGTCAAAACCACACCCTTCTAAACTTGTCGAGTGGGTTATAACAAGATTCTCCTTATATTTTCAAATGTTACAAAAACTGCGATGCTTTAAGTTGTAAAAGATTCAACTTATCATACTTAATATAAAACTCCATAAAAATATATCAACTGTCCCGACAACAAACATACTCTTCAATCAGTTTAAAACCTTTACTAAACAACATATAATAACGATAACCATAGCGCTGACCTTTACTAAATCATATTTTTAAATATTATAAATGGTTAGAGCGTAACCTAAGGTTGTCAAGGGTATTAAACACTTCCCAGTCAGCCAGTGTCATTTATACCAAAAAATATAATGATCATTGAACAAAAAATCATCTTATAAAATTGGAATAAGAAAATCATATAGATGTAAGGGGACTGGTGATTAAAAATACCTGACAATAGTATACATAAGCACTAGCAGATGATTACTGCATGGGACTATACAAACACAATATACAGAAAAACTCATCCTTTTTTTGTTGATTCAGAGACTCTCGTATGAATTCAAACAGCTTTTTTTTCGGTAAAATCGATGTGACTTAGAGAATACAAAACATAATGATAAATTTACATACTGCTTGAACTGTTCTAATTTTTTGGGGGAAAAAATTACAATAGTATCTAAACTATCAGAGAAAGTGTCCGAAAAAGACAGGTATCAATGCATAAAGGCAACTATAAAATACTGTAGCAGCTAACAAGAGACTCTCACAATCCTAAATCTCTCATTCTGAATGTGGATTTTACATATTCTAACAGAACATAGGGTCCTATGTCCAAATATTGCTCATTGGCTGCCAATTTTGGATGAGATGTGAACATGTTCAACATATTGCTTCCTAAATTTAAATCCAACAGGCCTCCAAGTTTCAGAAGACAAGGTCTTTGAATGTTTCCCAATGATAAATTGTGTTCTGAGGTGGCTTTCATCTTGATGAGATGCTAACTTGCTTCCCATATTTTAAAAAAGGTGCCAACTATGGATCATTGACACCAAAATGGTTTCAAATGCAAATTCAGAGAAAAATGGTATTGTATTTTTTTTTTTTTCACACAGTGTTCATTGTTAAACTAAGTACCTATTGGCAGCCAAGATAAGGTGCAGATTGTTTGGACGGCTATTTAGTTGGACTACCTCAGGACTATTGCGAATCTTCAGAAATTTTGAAATGAAAACTTCTCAACAAATGGAGGACAGAAAGAATGATGGAATTATGGCAAAAGTTCACCCTTATTACAGCCAGGAAGAGCTAAAAAGGAATGATAACATGAAAGGCATGTGGGATGTTGAATATGATTATTCTGTTTTGCATTCAAATGTTTACTTATTTAGGAGAACACATTGTTTTTTTATAAACATCTTTCTTAAATTGTGACCTTGGAATATATCTTCCTTGCACTATTAATAGTCTTTTATCAAAAAATCAGTTTCCTTCTTGAAAGTTTCAAATTTTCACATATGTTTTGTTAAAATTACAATATCACAGGAAATCAATAAAGGCTTCATGGCTTGTTAGTCAATATTTTATGCAATTGCATTATTAAAAGGTCATGTAAACAAAAATATAAATTTCTATCATCAGCATGTTTTGTTTTTTTTTGCAGTGCCAGTTTGACAATTCAAGTTAGTCTTTCCAAATATTGCTTTTATTTACCAAAATGACCATGCATTGTCTATTAACTGATTGGGATTTTGAACACAGTTTCCTTTTTTTAAGCTGGTATTCATGAAAACAAATTGAATATTCTTAAAAAAAATCACAGTTTACTTTTACATATTGCACACTCTTATAATAATGCATAAAATGTAAATTACCTGTGTTTTTTTTACATTATAAAAGTATAAAAAGTACAAACAAGAAATAAAGTTAACAAAATAAGTATACAACAAATATATTTTAACAATACAATAAATTTATTCAAAGTATAAGTAAGAGGGAACTATATATAAACAACAGTCTTCATAAACAATAACAGAAGAAAAAAATAATTATGTAAAATCAAACATATTAGCTCCAAAATCTGACAAATCATATTTATTTTGAAGCATGTTTATAACTGATGATGGGTATAGCAATAAATGATATAAAAAATGTCAAACTATAAACAGTTATGGGTATAAAATACTTGCTCTTTAAATACTAAATAAAGCATGCCAGAGAACAAAAGTAAACAGTGAAAACTTTTTTTCTTTTGATTATATTTTGTACAGTGAAATCTTTTTCACAGAAGCCTAACTAACATGAAACCAGTCTAAATGGAACCCTGATAGAACCCAAAATCTATCTAAACAGGGACTTATTAAACCAGCAGCAGAGTTAAATCAGAATCATGATTATAAAGACGAGAAACCAGTTATTTAATATGAAGCCTGTTGAAACAGAGCCCTGATTTATCACGTCTTAACACCTGTCTTAACAGAACAATTAATAAACCAGAAACATTATTAAACTATAAACTTGTCTAAACAGAACCCTGATTTAATAAAAACTAGAGGCTCCGAGACTGAGCCTGTATCGCTCACCTGGCAAAATGCATTCTACGCCATACATGACTAAAAAGCAAAGGAGATAGCAACGAAATATATGCTTTTCCCATAGGGTCCCATGTTAGACTATGTTCTGAGCTGGCAGCTATGTTTTTAAGGGAATCGGAAAAATTTCGGCAATCTACATAAAAGAACCTTCCATTCATCATTCCTGTAGAGTTTGGTTCAATTTGCTTCAGTAGCTTCAGAGGAGATAGCAAATATATGCTTTTCCCATAGGGTCACATGTTAAACTATGTTCTGCGCTGGTGGCCATGTTTTTTCACGGATCGAAAAAAAAAAAATTGGCAAACTAAGAAAAGGACCTTCCATACATCATCCCTGTAAAGTTTGGTTCAATTTGCTTCAGTAGCTTCAGAGGAGATAGTAAATATACATATATGCTTTTCCCATAGGGTTCCATGTTAAACTATGTTCAGCCCTGGCGGCCATGTTTTTTGGCGGATCAAAAGAATTTCGGCAAACTTTGTGAAGGACCTACCATACATCATTCCTGTAAAGTTTGGTTAAAATTGGTCCAGTGGTTTCAGAGGAGATAGTAAAAATATGAAAAGTTTACGGACGACGACGGACGACAAGTGATGGCAAAAGCTCACATGGCCTTTGACCAGGTGAGCTAAAAAACTGTTTCAACGGGTTATATGTAATATACTGTAATATACTGTGAGGTCCCTATGTATCTATACATTCTGAACCTGTGGAAAGCAAATGTCTGTTTAAATCAAACAAAATCATTAGTTCTTAAGTAAGTCCAGTATTTGACAAGTTTCACTTATCATCATCAGAAATACCAGTTAATGAATAAACAAAATTATACAAAAATACACAATCTACCAACACCATAGTAACCAAACTAAACATAAGCGAAAGATGTTCTTCTAAATAGAAATATATACATTTGACCTATCTATCCTTAAAAATGAAATGAAAAATATAACAATGAAAAATCTAACAAAAAGCAACAATTGCACAATAAAGGTCTACTTGTTATTTATGTACAACCTCTCAATATAACTATCAAATGAAACTGAAAGTATAAATCTTATTATATACTGTAAGCACTAAATCATGCAACATTTCCTGTTACAAACTATCTGTTTAATCAAAATGGATTTTTCCCATGGGATAACATGCAAGTTGAAAGTTTAATTTCCTGTATAAATTTTATCATGTTTCCTGTACACAGATCTTTGAAAAGTTTTAAACAATATGATTAGAAATTATTTTCTGACTTACAATTTCTAACAAAATTTTGACCAGATTCATAGATTGTAATCAGGTTTTGACGACATCAAAAGATAGTGTAGAGATTTACCTTAAATGGTGCTGAGAATCATTGGGATTTCTTATCCTGAGGAATCATGTGTGGGACTATAGGTCAAGTTTGATTCAACATTTTGATTTAAAAAGCATTTTATTCAAAATTAATGTATTATGAAGAAAATGTTTGTGTGAATTTCAACATGTGAATGACAAAAATACTGGCTATGGGTGCCTCTCACAACTATGTGAATTGCAAACCAATTATTAAAATTCAATAGCTTTTAAGAAAATGGCAACACACTGTTTGTAAAGATGCAACCCCTATTACTGAAAATTTTTAATTAGAACTATTAAATATTTTAGGAAGTGCATCAATACACTTGTATATGATTGGGTTATGGATAAGGGATTGAAGGATTCCTATTTTAATCATATAACAATTTGCTTACTATCTAAGCTGAAAAAATACTCAATATACTTGGCCTTATATACTGACTATCTTAGATGTGACTTAACTTTAATATGAAAAGTGAAAATGACATTTTGATGGCACAAAAGTTTTACATATTTATGACACAGACAAGGGATATTCATTAAATAAAAATAATCAAATTTCAAAATATTCTCATTAATTTGGTATGGTCAACAAAAAATGTTCTCTATAAAATTATATCACAATTGAAAAAATTTTCTGTTACGTATCATATTTTTTAAGACTGACAATTTTTTACAATTTTCTCTTGTTTTCAAGAATTTAAAATTTTTTTTTTTTTATTATCAATACATGTATCAGCACTAATATGTAATAAAGACCATATAACTAGTTCAGTTTGGCACCTGATTGAGTAATCACATCTCTTGTTTTACCAATGACTTTTATACCAAGGACAGAATCTGAACATTCTATAATACTTTAGTTTATTTTGACACACTTGGTCCCTGCTTATTTTTTACAGACAAGTTTATATCCTGGTCTATAGTAAGACACTTAACTATTCAATAATAAAAATATATTCTAAGTATATTCATAGTAAAATAAAACATTCACAAAAGGCAATTACAAAATAATCTCTACACAATGCAGAAATACTATCAAAATATATTATATAAACTACAAGCTTAAATCTTACATTTTTGGGGGTAAAAACTATAAAAATAGGGAAAAGTTTTTGCTGAATTTTATACATCAGTTGATATTTACCATTTTTTTTTAAGTACAGCTATTCTTGAAGTTCCAAATGAACACCTCTGGAATAAGGGCAAGATATAACTTGAAAAAAATTGTGGCACTTTTAAAACTATGGAATATTTAACCCATTAACCAATTCAAAAAAAGGAAAAATGAGGAGTTCTTTTATTCTTTTTTTCACAATTTTTTCTGAATTGTTGATTTTCAAAACAGGTTGATGAACTTAATACCATTACAAAAGACATTTTCTGAAGAAGATGTTAAAAAAATTCTGTTTAAATTTAAAAGTTGATGTTCTTCATTAACATATTCCAACAGCATTCAATTTGGTCCCATTAAAAATGCTAGGCCACAACAACTAACTTTTCTGTTGGCAAAATTATTAATGATCAATTTAAAAATTTGGATTGGTTTTCTTGCTATAACTTTAATTATTGTATGGAAACAAAGTATCTTAATAATTCAAATCCAACAGCACCATATCATAATATGATCCAATTTGTTTTATTTTTGTGTGTTTTTTTATATATATGGACAGAAAAATCACACATGAATTTATTTAGGATGTTTTCTATGAAATATCCAATGATTTGTGTATGAAAGAATAGGAAAAGTGGACTGTGCAGAGCAATCAATTTTAAAGTCACATAATCTAAATTCCTATATGTGTATCAAGTGCTGACTTGTTTTTCAGTTTCTTACTGTAATACAGTGAAACCTGTCTAAACCGAACCCTGACTAAACCGAAACCCTGTCTAAACCAAACAAGATGTAAATACCCTTCCTGTTGGTTTCTATATACTGTAAACCGGGAAATTTTCGCGGCAGTTTTATTTTCGCGATTTTCGTGTTTGGAATGGAAGTGCGAAAATAAAACGGCACAAATATACTTGTCTATTATTGAAGTCAATAGCCAACAACTTGGCAGCGCGAATTCAAAACTGCGCGAACTAAAATCCTGTCAATCTACCGCGAAAATATCCCAGTTTACAGTATTTTGAACCTGTATTAACGGAACACCTGTTTAAACCGAACAAATTCTTTAGTCCCAGAGGAGTTCGGTTTAGACAGGTTTCACTGTATAAGCTATTGCTTAAATCTAATTTTCAAAAGTTTTGATTTTTGGAGGAAAAAGCAGTAAATTTGGAAAAACTGACATGTCAATGACCAACTTTTTTGATATTTCAAAGAACTTCCTTGAATTTCTGCACGAATATTTAAGACAAAATCAAAATGATTTCTGTAAATTTTGTTGGATCAATTCTTCAGATGTTTGTGAAGAAATTATTATCTGAAGCTAAGAGGTCAATTTAACCAACATTTGTAACACATCTACTAAATGAAACGCAAGTTAGTGTCAATAAAAATTTTGTTAAAGCCTACAGATCAAAATTCTAATATGGATGTCCCTAATTTATTTGCAATGTTTCATCGCTTCAAATATATACATCTATTGCATAGTCAGTAAATCTTATGATTGTAAAGTGTTTGGTTATGTTGTCAAAGTTGAGAGCTGACACTGCCCAGTCCACTATATATTTATATACTTGCCCTATAAATTTAAGAGAGATAATGTTCTAAACTATTGTAAATATTATTGTAATTTAGCATGACCATTACTATAACCATTAGAATATCCATTACTGATACCATTAGAGTACACAGCACCATCTTTTTTCTGTTTCATATATTGTTTTTCTCTGTAAGCTTTATAATAGAAATGTCCGAACAAACCTAACATTTGGAACATATATACTGTCAACATATATATTCCCCACTTAGGGAAGTCACAATTTGTAAAGTATGTCTGTACTGTATGGAACAGGATTAGCATAAACTGTGTCTGAAATATAAAGAAAATAAAATATTTTTTTTATCTTAAACAAGAAAAAAACTTTGTGAATAATCAGGTAAATAATTTTGATTAGTGCATAGTTAAAAATAATTGATTTTGTAGGATTCTTTTAAAATACCATTTTTTTTTACTATTTCTACAACATAGCACAACAAATATATTATAAAAGTGGTAGTATTTGCATAAAGGAAGTTTTGCACTATAAACCTGAAAATTACATCAACTACAACTAATCATTGCCAAGCTTCAAACTAAATACCAAATGATTCCACAAATACAAGCCAAGTTATCTTTGACAAAAATTTGGTTTACAGTTAAAAATCAATGTAGACTGGTCACCTGACAAACCCCAAAATTCCTCATATAATACAACTAATCATTTCCTAGTTTCTGATCATATTTCAATTCGTTTCCATTGGTACAAGTAAACAAATCGTCCAAAGTCAAAAGTCAAAGTATCAGCAAAACAGGAAGTGGTCATGTGACAGACTTGGGGAATCATTTACACAATATAATTCGCCATTTAAAAGCTTCAGAACAAATTTCAAATCATTCCCACCTATAACATGTATAAGAGCTAAGAAATATTTGATGAAATTGGGTTTTTAGTTAAAAATGCCTCCTAAAATTGCTTGTGAAGCATTAATTACTATATCCACTGTCTTAAAAATTATCACAAATTAATGCCAAAACCCAACAGAGTAATAACCATACATTTCCAAATCCTCACTGATGATACCTAAGTTTAGTAGCAGTTCACACTGCTAGTGCTTTAGTTTTGTGGCAGTCTTGTTCGTTTTGGGTTTATTTGCTTTGTCTTTGTCATGCTGTCTCAATTTGTGTTGGATATGAATAGCCATGTTTTTTTTTATTTTTGAAATTAGAATTTTGCATTGGTATTTGTTTGCCGATGTATTTGTTAATAGTCAGCAAGGGATACAACTGTATCATGGAATGTAACATTTCATACAATAAGTCTTGTTGTTCCATGTTGGTACAATCATATTTTAAGTTTGTTTATGTACCATCTTTTACTATTAAACTTTACACAAACAGATAATGATGTAAAATGAAACTCAGTTGAAACAAGAATATGATGTAATATGATGTGTCAAACGGAAACAAAGCCCCATCTCACGACTATTTTGAACAATGCTATATTTCGTGATCAATAAAGCATGAAGTTGGTTGCATGGATGTATTTTTATTATGATTTTTGTTTATTTACACCCTTATAGGGATTTAATTTTATTTGGTGTTTAGTGATACATTGTAATAGCATACATCCTTCAGGGAAAAGAAACTTCAACCTATGGATAAACCTCAAACTATCCCCCTTTTTTCCATGATCATTGAAGCATGAAGTTGGTGGCAGGGGTAAATATTTGTTATGTTTTTGTTTATTAATATCCTAAAGTGTATTTATATAAAGCATAATGATAATAGCATACATCTATCACAGTAAAGGGGTAAACCTAATACTACCCCCCTTTTCCCATGACCAGTAAAGCATGAACTTGGTAGCGAGGGTAAATCTTTTTTAATGATTTTTGTTGAATTATTAATTATTATATCCTGTCTTGCAAAATATGTATATCTTTCTTAACAGATTCCATATTCAATCTTTTTGTTGTGAATATTGCCCCCAATTCTTTTTTTGCGGGTCAAGTTGGTAAACAAAATGCAGATTTAATTGATCATACATTTGTACTTACTAATTGAAATCTTGTTATATATTTTTTCCACCATAATTTGCCCCTCATGGATGGAATAGCTGCTAGTGCATAATAAGCATACATAATAATATGTACCAAACAGTTCATACTGCTCGACATCCAAGCTGAAACATAAAATACAATTCCATTTCCATAACAGGATTTCTAATGAAAGATACTTCAAAATGTGAAAAAGAAAGGAAATGGGGTAAATGTCAAGGAGACAACATCCCATCTCCAGGTTAAAACTGCCCAAAACAAAGCATCTAGGAGTCACCGTACGGTCTTCAACACAGTGAGGAACCTCACACCATATAGCAAGGCCTAAATGGCCCGAAAAAGGTAAAAAAGTGAATAACCACATCCAATAACCCAAATATCAAGAAACTAAAATTTTATAAGAAGACAAGGACAAGCCAATGACCAACATATTCCTGACTTGGGACAGGTGCAAAAATTGTGGTGGGGTTAAACTCGTTTTCTTGGATATATTTAAGGATTTCTTCTAGCACCCGTTACACATCTGTCCTATCCTTTTTATTGAAAAGAACTATGTTGGATTAATTAAACACTTTCTATTCATCTAATACCTAATAACCTACTTATTATTTTACTGATCCTGTGATCCGCCATGATTTGATCTTGAATAAACTTATTATTTCATTTGCCTATGTCAAGGATGATCAATTTTACATTGTAATTTACTTGAAACTACTGTTTAAGT